>QLOT01005360.1:0-11006 GCA_003313875.1 Russula aff. compacta | reverse complement strand
TAAATTGGATGAGTGCGGGGAGAACGGCGCGGGTTGGTGGAGGAAGGCCTATTCTTTTGGGGCGAGATTGAGGGGATTTGAATCCAATGTCAAGCCACTCGAGACTGGGCAACGAGGCCAGACAAGTGGCCATTGCCTCGGGTGAAATATATCCAGCGACCGGGATATCCAAAACGATAAGGTGGGACAAGTAAGTGGCAGACAAAGCAAGTTTGGGTAATTCAGGAAATGCAACGCTTCGTAAGATGAATTCTCGAAGACGAGGTGCAGTCCCCCCCAAAAAATCCTCGTGAAGAACCGGCGCTATCTCACGGAACGATCGAAGATAAACATGTGTTAGAGCCGGGAATGGCTTCCGTGTCACGGCGGAGAATGTTTCCAATGGAAAATGTCGAAGGTCAATTCGGATTACACGATCATGGTGCTCGAGTGCTGCAATGATATTATCTTGTCTCGGATCTTCATCAGCTTCGTCATCCAACCCCTGGAGACGATAAAATATGGCAATGGGAAACGGTGGCCAGATATCCAGTGACGTCCTCGTGGGTGTTCTATCAGTGCATTTGATTTGCAGATCCAGAAAGTGCGGTGATGCAAAAATGATAAATCGCCATCTTTGACATACATCTGTCAGACTTTTCCACCACCACGTGGGGGGGCCGGGGTATTCGAACCCCCCTCTATAGAGATGAAATATCTCCAAGAGGGCATCGTCCGGAAGTATGTTAATAGTTGCCTGGTCTACATTCGATAAGCCACTAGTCGTCACAGAGATTGAGTATAAGACCTACCTCGTACTTTAACCGACTCGCGATCTATGGAACGCTGCCCTGTCACTGAGCCAAGAAGGCCAGGTGGAAAAATTGATGACCCAAGAGTACGACGAGATAAAAACTGAGCGATGTTGGTTAATTCTGGGGCCATCGGGTACGCTCATTGGGGGTGCAACATTTGGAGGGTGAAAAGTGAAACGTAATATATCAAATTTGGCCAACTACGCCGTGAAACATAGCTCAGGTAATCATAAAACGTGAGGCGGTGAAACGGCAAATTGCGTACGTGTTCAGCGCTGACAAGCGCCCGCAACGGAGATAGTACAGTGCAGGACGCTCAAAATAGGCAAGTGGCTTATAGACAAAAATAAAATGATAACAGCATGTCCACAGATATAATAACTAGTATTCAAATTGTATTTACATGCTATAGGACACTTGCTGAAGAGAGTTACCTCAAAAAATTTACAAAATTTTGATTTTTGACCGACCGAAAATTCCAAAAGTGAATTGAAACAGCGACTGTCGGAGTTACCATATCTGGATATCGGAGTTACCATATTGGGTATGCTAACTCTGGCAGTACCAAATCCCACATCGCCATACTGTACAGTACTTAGTTTAATAAAACGCCAACGTTCATCATCATGGCTGGGCCACAACGGCGGTGGGATTTATATTTCTTCACGGCATACTCTGCCTGTTTCACATTGAGCCCCTTTCTAAGTGAAAGTTAGATTAAAATTGAAGTTAGATCGAAATTGTGATTAGATGAGATGTTCGTACCTGTAGGCGTCCATGTATCTCCACGATTTACGGAAAAACCCACAGATCATCTTAACAGGGCAGTCATCAAGTATTTCTGGAACAAGGCGACGTGCTGTGGGAAATGTGCCATCCGCAGAAACACGAAAGCCTGTTATCGCGGTGATAAAGGGGCATAATCAGTAACCAATCAGCAATATGAGAAGTTGATGGCGTTTCCATCTGCACGCACGAGCTTTGACCCACCCACAGTACATCTCAATTGGGTTCAGCTCGCAGTGGAATTTGGGCAAGAAGAAACATTTATGGCCCGCTTCCTCGCATATCAGCTGAATGTGTGGTTTTTCATTTCTGAAGTCTTCCTGATTCGCGATCATTTTCTTCATGCAGCAATCGATGCGCCTGGAGTCAAGAACAACATCGCTGGCTGCCTCTAGGGGCTCATCAACTGCCGCTTGTGCTTCGCGATGCAGTTGATCAAGTGCCTTTTGGGACATCTTGCACACTGCACATTCTCCCACTACCCTGCCATTGTTTGCTTTTTCAAGCATCGTCAACAGGCCGCGCTCCTCCAAAATACGTTGCATCCCTTTCGGCTGTCCGCAGAAGTTGTAATATGGGTGAGAAGGTGGGAGGTCTTCTGGAAAGACCATCGTCTGAGGGGTCCCGCGTAAGGATGGATTCGGATTATCGTGGGGTATAAAGGTGTCATGCATCTTTCGTTGCTTTCCCCCTGGCTGAACATTCATTCCTCGCACATTCAGAGCATCTTTTTTGAATGCTCCATGCGCTGACGACTGATCGAACACAAATTCCACCACAGAATTTGGGTACAACCACTCGAATATACGTATCGCGTGCTTCATCTATATATCAAGTACCACAGTAAGTCGCTCGAATTTCAGTGTAGCGATGCATGAAGTGACTTACCTGTTCAACAAACTTGTCGTTTGTCCAGAACCCATCATAATTCTTCCCCGGATAGATAATCTCACGGGCATCTGTGATTTGCAGTCGCTCGCCCTCTGGATGCTGAGTATTCTCTTTGATTTGAGTGGGCGATAAGGTAAGTCGCCCACTTTGTTCGACAATGAAGTCGGACACATGGATCGCGCGCCCCTGACCCTTCTTTCGCAGTGGCATCTTTCCGTCGCGGACCCAAGATTTATGCGAAAGATCGTTCACCCGGAAGATTGATTCATCGTGAAAGATCGGCACATGGACCCTCTCTCCTGGACCCAGATTGGGCTCAATAGGCTCCAGATCTTCGTCGCGGTATGTCCATCGTAATCTGCAGTCACATTAGCTGATGATCAGAATATGGGATCTTTAGGAACCTCTCAGTCTTATCAAGCTCCTTCAAAAACTCTTTCCGGTAAGCGACTACATCTTCCCGTTCATGCCCATCGATATATATGCCCTTTTTTATCTCCTTAAGCTCGTAGCCAAGCTTGATAAGCCAGCGCCGACCCGTCTTCTCCGAAATTCGCTGGCTGCCTACATTGAGTCCCAAAGAAGGGATGATCACTGTATTTACTTCTTGCGCCAGACGAAGCGGCGTGATCTTAATTCATGGTGAGTAAATACTGTCATCTGAGTTTTACTGGGACTTACCTTGCCATCAGAAAGTACTCTGAGGTACCGATGAACTGCCGCCGCAACCCGTTCATCGTTCAATAAGGTAGGATGGGCATAATGCCTCCCATTTCTCTCGGGAGGCAATGTGCGATAACGCTCGATGTATGTGTACATCGAGCGTAACTGTCGTGCGAAGTATGTCCCCCTCCCAATCGAGGCAGCAATGGTATGGCTTGCTTTCATTTTTGGCCCTTTGATCTTTGGATTGTGCTGATACTTTGCCCACAGCTCAAGAAATTGCTCTAGGGCATTGAGGTGCAAGAGCGAACGAAACAATCTGTATTTCTTCGCGTCCACGATTAGTCTCTTGACCGTATCAAGAACAGACTTGGTGCGTCCATCCTCAACATCATCATCCATTGCATCCAGGAATGCGGCAGTGGGATCGAACTCGGAAGCGCCATCTGCATCTTCCGAGGTTGTTTCGCTAATCTCAGATCCTGAGCCATCGCAATCGGCATGTGCGATCTCAGGATCGGGTGCGTTGGTCTCAGATCCTGAGCCATCAGTGTCATGGTCGACACTTGCAATCTCAGGATCAGGTTCTGTATCTTCAAGTGCAATGATTGTTGGTGAGTGGGACGTATCTGAATTGTGTGAGGAAACGGAGGGTTCGGAATGAACGCGATCAGGTGAGGACTCCGTAATGGAGCTGATGGACTCGACGCTTGGGCTCAGGCTCAAGGGAGGGTGAGGTTGAACTTTGGGCCTGAAAAATGCGGTTATTTTCTGGTTATTCTTTGCAGCTTCCTGCAACCGCCGTTCACGTAGGTAAGTCGATGTATGGCCAACTCCTGTGTACGTTGGCATTGACCGTGTTGGCAATCTGGATGCAGGTCCGTTGTCCTGCTTCGTGTCACAAGGAGTCCTCGCGATAGTCAGGTTAACAAGACATACAGAGGCACGGATATCCACGCAAGCATTAGATGCTGCAGACGGGTGTGCAGGCACCTCTGCCAAACCACTGCCGGTCACTGTATCTTCGGATCGTGCCATGGATTCTTCACTGACGTGTCTTCTTTTTCTACCCACAGACTTGGGTCCTTCCATAGGCCCAACTGCACCCACTGATATTGAGTTCTGTTCGGATCCACGTTGTTGAAGCGGCGGGTTTTCAGCGTGCGGCAAGTTATCAGCATCTTCAATTTCTATGTCTGGCTGATAAGTTGGGTCATCATTGACTTCTAGGAGTGTTTCAACGAAGCCAGATGTAAATCGATTCCCTCCGGAAGCATGCTGGGCTCTGGCCTGTCTCTGTCGCTTCGTCGGGCGGGTCATGGCTCCCAAAATCATACTGTATTACTGTCGCCCAAGAGTGAATGATTACGTAATCATAGGGGTTTTTTTGAAAATGCAGATTTACGCAAGTTTACCCATGTTTCCCTCCTAATTCTATATGGGGGCAGCCGGTGCAAAACTGCACCGGCTGCAGACTTGCCGGCCTTGAGCGTCCTGCACTGTACAGTAACACTCATTTTCTGTATAACTGAGCGACCTGGAGAATGCCATTTAGGGGAATTTCTATTTAACCTTGTACAGTCCATCACGCGTCAAAAGCTTGCTTGCTGGTTGTGTCAGGCATTGGTGTGCCATACAAACACCGTTCATCTCAAGGCTAACTACTCCTCTACTTATGCAAAGCTCACCTATTATTAGCATTCATATGTTCGCGGGATTTAAGACCAATCCACCAGATCTTTATTTCCCTCAATTGACCTTTTACCGAGGATGATGACCCAGTTGCAGGGTGCCGACGGGGGTGGGTCACCAGTCAGGGACAAGCGGAAGGAGGTGGGTGGATCCATCGAGATTCAAATAATGATTGGCAAGATCATGATACCCGGCAGAGATGGCACTAGATCGAGCGTGGCAGGCATGGAGCTGGGGTGATTATTAGTTCAGGTCCAACACTGAAACCGCCCGTGCAGCCCAGCTATGCGCACACCCGCCACCCTGGTTGCTCATCGTGAGCAGGGAAATACCCTTGCTGTCGACACCGTAAATGAAGGGACTTGCCGGGGACTCGCTAAGCACCCACAATAATGGTTATCATGGCGGCTGCCATGCGGCAAAGCCAAGCGCTTATTTCAGGCCGAACTCAAACCCGGCCGTGCCGCCCGGCCACGCGTGCGCCTGGCCACCCCTCGCTAGCAGGGTGATGCCCTTGACGCTGCTACCCAGCGCATGGCGGATGTGGGGGCCAGTTTGGGAGAGGATGACGGGTCATGTGCCAATGAGCGTTTGGCCGGATGTACAGGCTATACTACATCCTCGCGCATGGGGGATCTAGTGTGCCTCGAGTGCGACGTAGCGCTTAATCAGCGTCAGCATGCTGTCTGCGTCGAATGGCGTGTGGTGGAGGGCCCAGGTGGAGGCGTCAGCGTCAATCGGAAAAGGAGAAAGTGGGGGAGAGGGAGTGCTTACAGGCAAGACAACTCGTTCAGCAGAGTGTACGATCAGCTCCAGTCTCCGATATGCAAGTACGCACCTCGGGAAGTAAATCACCGATACATGAAAATGGCAGGACAATGCACCTTCATGTCATCAAAGATGTTCGGAAGATAGTGGAAGCACGAGCTTGCAGGATCGAGGTTGAGTGTGCAGCTAAGCTAGCGGCCGCCGCCGAGGATGAGATGGTCGTCCAGATAACAAGGGAGGTGAAGGAGGAAGACTCCCTGGAGATGTGAGCAAGAAATGGAAGACACCCCGTGGACAGCAGTCCCACGGTCGCACGGGCGGGGGCGCACGAAAAAAGAGGCAAAAAGAAAAGGACGGAACACACTGATATTCACGGCGGCTGAGCCTACTGATACCCATTACAGTATTGTCCTCGCGAGAGGAAGTCGATTACATACATGAGCCTTAACAGCTTTCTGAAGATGTCGAAGCCTCGCGGTATTTGCATACGTGTTGTTGTTCGAACAGAAAGGTAAGGCAGTCAGTAAAAAGTGTGTGAACGAGTAAGGCTGAGGAATGTATCAGGGGTGTGCAATGGCGCCATGTGATTGTATTTGGTGTTGATCGTTGCTTCTAAGAGTATATGAAAGGGCAGAAAAGGTGCAAAGAGAAAGTAAGGGACTAGGGGTTCGGGAGGTGATGCACAATTTTCTGCCGGCCAGTCGGAGGCCAGGCCAGGCGGAGATTGGTCGCGTGGCTGATGGGCGCTCCGACACGGTTGATCCGCTCCGATCCCATCCCATGTAGAGGCCATGACATGTTGGTGAACGATTAAGAAATCTGAATATCCTGCTCCTCCCCAAACACACCCAGAAAATTATGTGCTGGCAATCTGCAGCACAACTTACGAGACATATGATAATTTAGCCAACTTGTGAGATACGCCATTGTTCGCATGCCACAGTGCATTTTTCTGGGTCATTGAGATTCTACCGCACAGCATACGATATTAGATGGGGAGACTGGATCATCCCAGCTACATGAGCGAAAACAGCTAACCAAACAAGAGCACCGCCAATGGTAAGTAGAAAACACCGAACATTGATAGAATGAAAAGTGGAGCGCATCAGTTGTCAACATTCGATGCGTTACTGCTACCATACGAGTCAATCCAACCTATTGACCGCCACGGGGCAACTGGAGAAGGTGGGGATACCGAAGTTCGCATGGGGCGACCCATCTCTCCCACCTAATGTTCCTTCCTGTACACCTACAAAGGGAATATACCGTACGCGAGGCTGTCCTCCCGCAGTCTCGCTTCTACCACTATATCCCTCCGCTTGCGCAGATGAGGAAGCCCAAGACCTCGTGTAGGGTGCCGGCTACAGCGGACGCACATGGGTAGCGAGCGAGTTGGGCGAGCGCCGCGGCGGGTGAGAGGGGTGTGAGATTGACGAAGACGAGAGCACAAAAGGCGTCAAAGAGGATGGGGGAATGCACTGTAGGAAGCCAGGTTGGATGAGCGTGGCTGCGGTGCGGAACCAAGTGAGGGACATACTGTGAGTTCTCGAGCTTGCCTGGAGCTCGCCATGTTCAGTACTGCCTTGCCACGCCAGCACGCCAGGTCGCTTGTCACGAGCGGGAGGGTGTGACATCCCTAGGCAGTACCGCTGGTATTGAGACTTTTTAAGAAGAGGATGGCATAAAGCGTCGTATGGCAGACGCCAAGACAAGTTGGTCGGGTGTCGATCAGCGTGCGAGTCAGAAGAGTCCGTTGCATGTAGAGGCTGTCTCGCTATGCGAGAGAAATGAATCGCGCCTCGAGTGGGACAAAAGCTTGTTCAGGGTTCAGGAGGGGGGGGCATCAGAGGTGTCGACATCACCAGGCGGTGACGGTATTCGCAGAGAGGAAGTGAGCATGCCAACAAAGATGAGTGAGCGGAGAGTCAGACTGGGCTCATTCCATCCACTCGACCTCGACAGGATGTTCCGAGTTCTGACGCGCAGTGATGAATCCTTGGATGTCTTTCGGTATAGACCCAGATGGCGAAGGACCTTGGAAGACAAGCCTACCCAAAGACGGCAATACCTCTGCGGCCCTTTCCCCCGTGATCTCTCGCAGCACCCGCGCAACGAGTAGCCTCAGTTCGTGAAAAAGATTCAGAACTTGGACAGCTAGAAAGGAGCCAAACAGTTCGAACCACTGAGTGGGCTCGATGCTATTCCCCTGCCATGCTTGCCCACGCATAGCCGCGAGGATGTCGAGCTGTTCCACGTGAGAGAAGAGAGGTGATAGCTGGCTGCACACCTGTGCCATTGATGAGGCCTGCCAGTCTGGCTCCCTGCAAATAATCTCCAACTGTATGGCTCCAAAAGTAATCTTGGTAGCAGAAGAAGAAAACATTATCTTAGCCTGATCCAGCGGCCTCATCCGCTCTGCGCGAACGATGAAGTTGTGGAGTTGCGGAATATTGAACGCAAGGTCCATAAAGAGTTGTATTTTGAGCCAGACGAGGTCGGGGGTATCGATTCGAGAAACGAAGTCTTCCAAGTATTCGCTAACTCCTTTAAACTCAAAGTGAAGGAATGCGGGGAGAACGATACGGGTTGGTGGAGGAAGGCCTATTCGGCCAGGGCGAGATTGAGGGGATTCGAATCCAATGGCAAGCCAATCGAGACTGGGCAACGTGGCCAGACATGTGGCCATCGCCTCAGGTGAAATATATCCGGCGGTCGGGATATTCCAAAGGGTAAGGGAAGATAAATCAGTGCAAGACAAAGCAAGTTTGGGGAATGTTGGAAATGCAATGTTCCATAAGGAGAAGTATTGAAGACATGGTGCGGATCCCCCCAAGAATTCCTCGTGAAGAATCTGCGCTATCCTATCGGATGATTTAAGCTCGAGACCTGTCAGAACCGGGAATGGCTTCTGAGTCACCGCGGAGAATGTTTCCAATGGAAAATGGTCAAGGTGAATCCGAATTACACGATCATGGCGCTCGAGTGCTGCAATGATATTATCTTGGCCCTCGTCATCCAACCACCAGGGATAACACGATATGTCGATGGGGAACGGTGGCCAGATATCCAGTGACATCCTCGTGGGCGTTATATCAGTGCATAAAAGTTGCAGATCTAGAAAGTGCGGTGATGCAAGGATGATATGTCGCCATCTTCGACATACGTCTGTCAGGTTTTTCCACCACCAAGTAAAGCGGGAATCGAACTCCCCTCCACAGAAATAAAATATCTCCAAGAAGACATCATCCGGAAGTATGTTAATAGTCGCCTGGTCTACATTCGATCAGCCACTAATTCTCACAACCAGTACAAGACCTACCTCGCCTTTGTGCTTCAACTAACTCCTTGCCATCCGTGGAGCGCTCTCCTATCACCGAGCCATCCAGAAGGCCACTTGGCAAAATGGATGATCGAGGGGTACGACAGGATAAAAATTGAGTGATGCAGATCAATATTGGGGCCATCGGACTTCCCTGAATATGTTGGTAAGAGTTAACCGCTGAGGATGCGACATTGGAGGGTGACCGGTGAACGTTGAATGCTGAACCGGTGAAGCTGTGACTCCAATGGCTGTGAAGCTCCAAGGGCTCCATGTTGCTCACGTGTTTGTACAATGTGACCACAGCAAGCGCCGGTGACGGCGATAAAACAACTAATGCAACTGCCAAGAGGTATAGGCCGGAACATCCCGAGACACGGAGTTGGGAGGGGGGGGTCTAGGAGGCCTAACAAACTTTTTCCGAGAAATTTTATAAGTCACTAAAGAGGCATAGTTTAACACCCAATTGTCATTTTTGGGTGTCCAATTGCTTCTTTATATCCCCAAAAGACCTTCTACGTAGCTGCATTCTTTTTTCTTTGATATTTCGCCCAAATTACCTCTTTCGCGACAATGTGCCTGTCATGTGACTTGCCAAACGCGTCCCCGATCGATCATCTCTTGTAGTCTGGATACAATGAAGGGACCGTGCTTTCTTCATGGTACTCGCTCAAAGTCTTATAGAGGGCAACCCAGTATCATCTGTCTTGTGTAGGGCTGGATGCTGCACCAACCGGAGGGTGGTTCTGTGACGCAGACTGTAGAACAAATGCGGGCCAACGAATTGCTCCTGTTCGAAAGAGACGCCGAATAATAGTTGCAGATTATATTCTTAAGGTCTATTATTTACGGTATACAGTATGCTGCCTTATATATCCTATCAGGGTCCAGGTGGGGGGGGAGGGGGGGTTGTCAGGCCTTCAGTTGAAAATACGAGTCGGTGTTTAGGATATCAGTTGCCCATACCTCTTGGCAACTGCAGCTCATTTTCTCAATCCCTTTGTCCTCGAATCTTCACGCACGATGTCCACAATATTTATGACACCGTGACAAAAACTATCTCTTTGTTGCAAAGTTGAGAAAGGGATTATAATGTCTCAGCCATGATAATCACCTTATAATTAATGAGAATCGTATTGTAACCTATTGATAATTGGATTACAAGGCTTAAATACTTCATTTTATCTTTAACAAATTTTGCGACATTTGTAATCCAGCCACCCAGAGAATGCCCCACGATCGTGAACTACGTTATCACTGTGTAGCCATCACGCATGAAAAGCTCTCATAGCATACAAATGTTCATACACCAAATCTTTATTTGCATCTATTGATCTTTTACTGCAAAGATGATGACCGTATGATGAAGTAGACCCGTGCCAGATGCCGGCTGCAGCAAGCGTAGTTTCCAGTCAGGGGAACATGGGCCGTAGGAGATGAGTGAATATATCAAAATCCAAGTCACAACTGGCAAAGTTATGACTCCCAGTAGAGATGCCACTATGTCGAGCGTGGCAGACATGGAGAACAGGGGAGAGGAGAGCAAGCTACGCAGAACAAGGCAGACAAATGCAGCAGCGGTGCGCGACGAACCCAGGATTTGTCAGTCCAGGCCCAAGATCAAAATTACTTGTGTTGCCCAGCCACGCAGCCACGCGCCACCCTGGTCGCTCAACATGAGCAAGGAAATGCCCTTGCTGTCGGCAAGTGGATGCATGGACTTGTGGGGGAGAGTATGACATAGAGCGCTGGATGCCAGGGTGCCAAGATGCTGAGCGAGGGTCATGTGCCGATGAGCATCACATGGAATCCCTGGATATAGAGACAGCATCCGGTCGTCTCGCCAAGCATCCACAATAACTATTGATACCCGATCACGGTGGCCGCCATGCTGCGCGGCAACGCCAGGCGAGTTGTTTTGTCCGAGCTTGAACCCGCTCGTGTCGCCTAGACACGCACGCACCTGTTCGCCCATCGTGAGCAGGGAGATGCCCTTGCCGCTGCCGCTCTCCTCACATTGTGGGTGTGTGTAGGAGCCCATTTGGGAGAGGGTGACAGTGTGCTGCCAGGTGGGACGTCGAGAGGCCGAGAGG
>QLOT01005358.1:0-17839 GCA_003313875.1 Russula aff. compacta | reverse complement strand
GCTTCTAACCTCAACTCTTGATGTCCCCGCGGTTCACGTAGCCTAGCAGCTGGCCGCGCCGTGACAGATAGAGATACGGCCGGGGGCGAGGGTAAAGGCGGGGATGGAGAGAGGCTCCAAGGCGGCCCCAGCGGTCACTGGTACAGATTCCTCCTCTCCTGGATGCTCAAGTTCCATCGGCTCAAGGCTTCCAGGGAGACGGGGTGCTGGGACTGGGAGTGGGGACGTAGTGGACGATGGTGCAGACATGCTAGTTCTTCTGCTGTGAGGGCAATGATGGGCGATGGAGATATGGAAGCTGTGGAAGCTGCTGCTTTTGCCGGGGGTTTCTGCTTCCCTTTTATGCTGTTCAAGGGCCGGCGCTTGTAATACTCCCGAAGGAGATCCGGGGTGAACACTTGGTCAGCTGGTTCCCAAGTGTTGTCACTTTCGGGGTAGCCCCGCCACTTTATCAAATATTGGAGCTTCCTTTGCCTTCCATAGAACCGATGGTTTCTGATCTGATCCACTTCGTATTGTTCTTCTTCTCCCATGAGGTCAGGTGGTGGCTGGGAGAAATTTGGACCATGTGCGCTCGTTTCTCTATATGGGGTAAGGAGGCCAGCATGAAACATGTTGTGGATCTGCCACGGGGCAGGGATGTCCAGCAGATATGCAACCGGAGATACCTCTTTTAGTATCTTGAAAGGGCCATATCGTTTTGGGTTCAATTTGGACCCCTGGTGTGGGAGTTTCAAGTTGGTCACTTCGAGCCACACTTGATCTCCAGCCTTGTATTGTGCCGGTGGGGTCTCTTTTGCCTTCTCGTTTATGGCCTGGATTGCTCGTTGCCTTGCCTCTTTCATCATTTGGACTCTGGTCTCAACTGCCTCATTGTTGGTGATGTCAGTGTCCGCGGGGTGTAGTGCCGGTTCATGTCCTCAAAGGATTTGATTGGGTGATAGTCCAGTGGTGCTGTTTCTCCGGTTATTGTGTACAGCCGTTGCGACTGGGAGCCATTCCGTCCAGTCCTTGGGTTGTCCTGCCATTACCAGCCTCAAATATTGCTCCACCCATTGGTTCTTTTGCTCTGACAGCCCATCGGTTTGAGGGTGAAATGCCGTGGAGAGATTTTGTTGGATGCCCAGTCGTTTGGTTAGTGCTTTTCCAAAGTGTGACGTGAATTGAGGGTCTCTGTCACTAATTATCTTTTTGGGGAGCCCGAACCACGGATATATGTGTTTGAGGTATAACCAAGCGATTCCTGGGCCAGTTATCGACGTATTACATGGGAGGAATATGGCCGCACGGGAGCATCCCTGGTCCACTATGGTTAGGATCGCATCCAGCCCATTACGCAGGGGTAGGCCCGTGATGAGATCCATTGTGACACTTTGGAAAGGCATTGTTCCTTCAGGTGTGGGGATGCGGAACAGCGGGACTTTCTTCTTGTGAGTCAGAATTTTGGCTTGTTGACATGTTGCGCATCCCTTTATGTATTCTGCTATCCATGTCTTCATCCCTGGCCACCAGTGCATCGACTGCACTTTCCTCAGGGTCTCGTCCCTACCAGGATGTCCTGCTGTAGGATGGTTGTGGGCATGAGATATGATGGCTCTCTTCAATTCTTTCACGTTGGGGATTATGGTCTGCCCTTTTGTGGTTGTGGGGATCACTTTGGTTGTGTTGATTCGCTCAGGGGGAAAGATGGTGATTGCCTTATTGTCTTCTTCCCCGAGGTCCGCTCCTGGTGGCCTGGAGAGTGCGTCTGCTGCTGTGTTCGTCTTTTCTGGGATGTATTCTAAGGTGAAGTCATATTCTTGTAGATCTGCATGCCACCGTGCTGTCCTTCTATTCAGATTCTTTGGGGATTTCCAATACTGAAGATTGGCGTGGTCCATGCAGATAATGAAAGGAGTTCTAGTCCATCCCAGGTATTGCCTCCAGTGCGCCAAGGATTTCATGATGGCCAGCAGTTCCCTTTCATAGATGTCATAGTTTCATTCGGTGGGTGTGAAGGTTGCTGAATAGTAGGTGATAGGATGTAGGATGGGTTTGTGTCATTTTGCCAACATGGGTGTAAGGTGTTCTCCCTCCTGTGAGAGTATGGCCCCCAGGCCATATGCTGAGGCATCCACCTGGAGTACAAATTGCTTGTCAAAGTTTGGTTGTTTGAGTACCGGGCTCTTGCACATGAGGGTTTTTAGGGTTTCGAATGCTTTGTGTTGCGGTTCTCCCCAGTGCCAGGGTGTAGTTTTCTTTGTGAGGTCGAGGAGTGGTCTGGCAATTTTTGAGTAGTGAGGTATGAAGTATCGGTAGTATCCTGTGAATCCCAGGAAGCTTCGTACATCTTTGGTTTTCTTGGGTTGTGGCCAATTGGCTACTCCTTGTAGTTTCTGCACGTTCATTTGAAGCCTGCCCTTTCCTACGTTGACTCCTAGGTATTCAATTTCGTCTTTTTCGAACTCGCACTTCTCCGGTTTCAGGTAGAGGTCGTGTGCTTTTAGTTTGTCCAAGATCCTATGGACATATTGCGGTGCCTTTGTTTGTGCTGTTCTTCCGTCTTGTGTGGGAGCCTTGCTGTGTGAATTGCCAGATCGTCCATGTATACTGAAAGCCATCCTTCTCCAACCTCTGGTCTGGAGATCGTGTTCATCATCATTTGGAATGTTGCAGGTGAGTTGGTTAACCCAAAGAACATGACAGTTGGCCCGAAGAGGCCTTCTGGGGTAAGGAATGCTGCTTTCCACTCATCCCCTTCCTTGATCTGGATGTTGTTATACCCCCATTGTACATTGAATTTTGTAAAGAGGGTACATCCACTGAGCCAGTCTATTACTTGGGGAATCAAAGGTGAGACGTTTCGGTTTCTCTTTGTCCACTTGTTGAGAGGTCTATAGTCTTGCACCGGTCTCAGTTTTCCATCTTTCTTCTTTACAAAGAAGAAGTTGGCCACATAGGGGGACTTGGAGACACGGATTGTCCCTCTTTGTAGGTGGTCTTTTACAAATCTGTGGACTTCTTCCTTTTCTAGCTGTGTGAGAGGTAGCAGTCGTCCTGGCAGCGATGCTGGTGCTCCTGGCAGCAGTTCGATGGTGTGGTCCCAGACTGTGTATTAAGGGAGCCTCTGGGATTCTTCTTTGCTGAACACCTTTGAGTGTCTTTGATATTCTTCTGGTACTTTGGCTTCTTTCGCTTCATTTGTGACGCCAATGGTGACCCTCCCTAGGAAGTATTGTGGTTGGTGTTTAGTGATGGGTCGTGGTACATTCTTGGTTCTTGGAACATATTGTGCATTTGCTGCATTCGGGGTTGAGAGGACGATGGGGAGATGGCTCATGTCGATCCATCCCCTTTTCCAGTCGATCTTGGGTTACGTAGCTGCGAACCAAGGGTATCCCAGGATAGCCTTGTGTTCTCCTAAATCTGACAGGAAGAACCTGTGGTTTGTTCTTTGTCCGCCCATCCGTAATTGTAAGTCAGTGTAATATTTGAGCGGTCCACTCTTGTTTTGAGTACCATCCACATTGTATAGGGGTCTTGGCTTAGCTAATTGTTTGATGGGTAGTTTGAGCCATTGCACATAGGATAGATTCATAAAGTTTTCTGTGGCTCCTGAGTCCACTAATGCTGTTGCTTCGGCTCTTTTCGCGATCGATTGTGTGTAGAAGCGAACTGTCATTGACTTCCTATTGGACATGTACACATCATCGCTATTGATCCGCCTGAGTAGTGCCGATCTAATCAGGCAGTGGGAAAATCCTCTGAGGCCCCCATTTCCTTTGCCAGACGTTGCTGGTCTTCCACCGTCATTCTCTGGAGGTGGGCTCACACGGTTGCCACCAAGTCTTCTTCGACGTCTCCCATTTCTTGATCCTCATCAAAGTCGATGAGGTTGGCTTGGTTGGCTGGGTTCTTGCCATTCCACCTCACATTTTGGAAGGTTTGCTTGGGTCTGCTGGGACAGTTCCTGGCAAAATGACCCACTATTCCACAGTTGAAACATGCATTGGTGTCACCAAACCCCGCTACATTCCCCCAACTGCCCTGGCCTTGCCACCAGTTGCCTCATCCTCTGCCTCTCCAATTGTTGGGCGCGCGTCCCCTACTAAGATCCATAGGGACTGGAATGTTATTCATAGTCCTGGGGGCGTTGGAGGAGTTGAACTGGGGCTGTGGCATAGGCCTCCATGAGTTGTTGTTTTGCCCTCCCCCTGAGTTGAAGAAGGGTTGTCTGGGCTGTGGGTTGAGGGTTCGGTATGCACTTCCTGTGCTGAGGGACTTTACGATGCCTTCAATGGTTGTTTTGTCTTGGGTGAGGAGTTTGACTTGTTTTTTCAGCTCCATGTAAGTGGTTGGATACAGTGGGACTAGGGCTTTTTTGAGTAGTTCTTGTGGTATTCCGCGTAGAAGCATGTTGTAGGTCTCCTCGTTCCCTACAGTGTAGTTGGCCTTCCTAAGGAGGCTTTCAAATTTTGTGATGTATTTGTCGTAGTGGTTGCCCTGCATCTTCAGATCCATCAGCTGGGTTCTGGCTTTCTGCACGCTCTGGGTGTCTTGGAACTGGTCTGCAAACTCTGTAAGGAATTGGTCCCAAAGGGCTGGGATGTTGTCCACTGGGAGTGCAAGACCGTCTAGCCAGTTCCCCATATCCCTGACCCATTGTGCTGGGTCTTCTCCTTTGATTAATGTGAGGGTGAACGCTGCTCTTTTGTATGGAGAGTCATATCCTGCTACTCCATGGTTGACTTGAAAGTATGCTTTGACTTCCTCGATGAAGTCATCTGCTTTGGACCTATCTCCAGTGAAAACTTGGGGAAGTTGTCCCATGGCCTTGACATCGGCCGGAACTTGTATTGGGACTTGTGCAGCTGCTGGCTGTCCCGGACCTCCTGGGCCTCCTCCAGGTCCTCCCGGGCCTCCTGGCCCTCCTGGTCCTCCTCCTGAGGGGCCCTTTCTCAGGGCCTGGTGCATGCTTTGCTGTAGCCTTTCTGCTACTGTGAGGTTTACTTGTGCTGGTTGCGTGGCGGTTGCCGTAGCTGTGTGAGTCACTGTTTGTGTGATGGACATAGTTTGGATGATGCTAGGGATCGGATTGCCTTCTGGTAAGGGTCCTAAAGGGATTTCTGGAGCTGGATGGAAGGTACGGATTGGCATATACACGTGTGCTGGGGTGTTGTGTTCTGACGTGGTAGGGCTAGTCTTTAGTCCTTCTTGGATCGGTGCAAGCCTAATTTGCTTGTCTAGCTCCTTGTCTTCCTCTTCTCCCGATGAAGGTTCTTCATCTGGTGGCTCTTTGACATCGTACTGGCTGAGTCTCTTGAAATGCTTCCCTAGTTCGTACCGTTCCTGTTTGTCGTTCCAATGAACTTGATACCACTCTCCCTTGTAGTGGCAGACTTGTGGAGAGTTTTCTTTAACCTTCCAGTCTTGGTCTAGTAGCACCAAGATGGGGTGTTCCGTGTCGTTATGCTTGTGGGATATGTCGATTTCTCGTACTTGTGAATTTGGTTGTCCGGTTGTGGCTTCTCTCCAGTGGACGATAGTTCCCTCTCTGTTGGAACTGCTAGCCATTTTGTAAAGAAGTTGAGTCTAATGTCACCGCCAAGGGTTTGACAGCAACAAAAGACTATAGCTAAGTCTCTGCTGTGACTTAGAAGACAGATAGAGCAGTCTGGGTTCCCACTTGCAGTGCTGCAACACTGTAGCCACCCCTTAAAGTAGAGAGTAGAATGGGAGTAAAGTCACTGTGATTGACAGGAGACTCAACTTGCCGGAACAAGGTAGCTATGAGTCCCTATTTATACTAAGGAGGGATCCTAGGATCCGAGGCTGTGTACAGTACTCCATATGGACGAAACAACAGGGCTGGACTGGGAACAATGGGAAGCACAAGAAGAGAACAATGGCTACGTCTAAAAGGGGATTGACAATAGGACAATAAGTGTCCTAGGGAGCATGTGATTCCTGAAGAACAATAGGGACCATATGTAGGAGCGTCACAATGACGAAATGTAACCAAAGATATAGTACAGTGCCTCAGGCACACACAAGAACACACAACTATGCAGACACAACAGATTCTGGGCCGGTTCCCCAACTTACATGAGCGCAAGCAGTTGAATGCTCACCCAAGGCCGGTTACAGCAAAGATGGAGGAGAGATGAGGCCATTTGGAGCCTGAATCAGGAATAATACAAACACTGAAACCTCTTGGGAACCGATCCTTGACAGGATAACCAGATCCCTCAAATACCTCAGCACCGGCAAATCCGTCCCAACTTTGAGAGGCAGGAAGATGATCACACAAATGATCATTGGTGACCACACAAAGTTCCTAGACGAAAGCCCAAGGCATGCCCACCTGGATCGAAGCTGTTCTTATCAGAAAGTTCATATAGGAAGACAGTACATGTGTACCAGGGATGGGCATGGACCATCTCTACCAGAGAACAGAGGACAGAGGACTGAATCTGCTGGAGATCAAAGCCAGGAACAAAGCAGTCTGGCTGAAAAATACCTTAACCTATTGTGAACAAGGCCAATGTAGGCCAAGATCACAGACATCTTACTAGATGCGACACAGCACCACGAGGGGCCAAAGACCCCTGCCAGAATAAACATGTACCTGCAGTCAGAAAGATGCCTGAGAAGGAAAGCATACAAATGACTCAACAATCACACCCTCAGATGCTAAATGCAGCAAAGAACAGCAAGGCAGACTTCACAGCACTCAGGTTATCACAAGACATCAAGCTCCAGCTCCTGGAGTGGCTGTTGCCAGAGACTACCCACAGGCGATCAAATTGCATAGCAAGTTCCCTAATCAATGAGCACAAGGCCATCACGATAGCAGACCTGGTGAGGCCATCCACAAGGTTAGACAGGAACACAACTACACAGACCCGACGACTTCTGTCGCCAGACTGCTGCCAAGAATGCCAGTTGACTGCTCCAATTTCCCAAACAAATGTACTGAAGAGGCCCTCACTAGAATTGAATTGCTGGCACCAAAACCAAACCCCCTGACAATTGATGCTAAACACCCGAATCTTTCCCTAACACCAAGATGACGAGAGCAAAATGCATTAGTTAAGAAGAGATCACCTTTGACCCGACCTTGATGAGTAAAAATGACATATCAGCAGGCTCCTGAATCTTCACAGAGCCATCACAAGCCTCAAAAGACCCAGCCTGAAACCTACAGAATGCCCAAAGCACTCAGTGCCACAATAACATCACAGTCTACACAGATGGTGCTTGCATCAACAACGGGAAGAAAGACACCCAATGCGGAGCAGGAAACTGGATCGGCCTCAACAACCATAGGAATGCAACCCTGGAGACCAACAGCAGCTGTTATCACCGCAGTCAACGCAACCCCCCACTTCTGTCCCCTCAACATTGTCACTGACTCCAAATATGTAATAGACATTCTCACCTCCCACCTACCCCTCTGGGAAAACAAGGGCTGGATCGGGATGAAAAACCCTATTTGGTTCAAAAAGGCTGCCTTGCTCCTGAAACGAGGATACTCTATGACCACCTTCACATGGACGGAAGGGTCCTGGGAAATGAAGAAAGTGACAGACTGGCAAAGTTGGGCACCAGGAAAAACACACCAGACGTCATAGACCTAAACATCCCTGCTGAATATAACCTATGGGGGACAAAGCTAGTCACAATCGACCAAGGGATGACATAGAGAGGTATCAGAGAACAAAAGATGTGCAACCCTCGACGACTCACATAAGAGAACATCCTCGTCATCAAGGATGAAATGGCCGAAACCAATGGATTTCACAAGACATCGACCACTATATGGCGCGATGTGGCAAAGAAGCTGATCAAGAGAAACACTGACAGTCAGTATTTCGACGTACAACTGCAGCTGACATGCTCAGAGTTTAGCGTGACCAAACCCCCACACTGAGAGGGAACTCGGACCTGTTATTCATGGTCTGCACATAGTTGTCTGCCACAAATATTAGAAACTGACATGATGACAAAACGACTACATCAGTATTTTCACACATTACTTTTCGTACTTTTAAGCATCACTTTTCGTACTTTTAGGCACTTTTATCGACTTTTAGACGTGTCACAGAGAGTGCCTAAAAGCAACATTAGTAGATCTCTCTACTTTTACGCGTCCTTTTACTGTACTTTTACTGTACTTTTACAACTTTTTGCTTGTCATTTGCGTGCACCTAAAAGCTGTTAAAAGCACGAAAAGTACATTGCTCTACTTTTAGTGTACTTTGGCGACTTTTATGCACACTTTTGGTCAATAAAACAATCAAATTATCCAGCATACCGCTAAATGCAGCACCCAGTCCGATCAAAAGGATGTAACTGATCTGAAAGCAAGCCATATCAAGGAGATAAAGAAGACTAGTAAACGAGGGTCAACGCTGTCAGTGGCGTGGCAAGATGTATATGAAGGAGCGTCCTGAGTTGAATCCGAGCATCCATATCAACGATTTTGAAGGTGGGTATATGGTCAGGGCGAGGTGAATCCTGTAGAAATGTTAGACACCCTATCAGTGTCACCGCCAAGGGTTTGACAGCAACAAAAGACTATAGCTAAGTCTCTGCTGTGACTTAGAAGACAGATAGAGATAGATGGGTTCCCGCTTGCAGTGCTGCAACACTGTAGCCACCCCTTAGTGTAGAGAATAGAGTGGAGAGTAAGTCACTGTATTGACAGGAGACTCAACTTGCCAGTACAGGGTAACTACAAGCCACTACTTATACTGGTAAGGGATCCTAGGATCTGAGGCTGTGTACAGTGCCAGAACAATAGACCAAAACTGGGAACAAGGAGAGAGATGAAAAGAGAACAATGGCTACGTCTAAAAGGGGATTGACCATAGGACAATAAGTGTCCTGAGAGCATGTGATTCTTGAAGAACAATAAGAACCATATGTGGAAGTGTCACAAGGACAAAGTGTAACCAAAAGAATATAGTACAGTGCCTCAGGTGCACACAAGAACACACATCAAGCAGACTCTGGGCCGGTTCCCCAACTTACATGAGCGTGAGCAGTTGAATGCTCACCCATGGCCAGTTACAATCAGTGGAACAATGAAAACTTACACATCTGAGCGCGAGGATTGTGCTCCAGCTCTCCAGATGATGAATATTGCTTGAGTGGAGCACAATCCTGACTGTCAGTGGTGGCAAGCGAACATAGTGCACCTGCGACTATATCCCTCAGTGTGTCCAAATTGTGGTTGGTGATAGAATTGTGATAGGACAATGTTATGCCTCCCCAGTTTTGCAGTGAGAAGGCAGTTCCCCTGGTGCTTTCCTTTCCCGTGGCCTTGTTCAGCATCTGGGGCAGCTTCTGATTATAGTGGGCAGTACTAGTGGGAATTTGGGGCTCTTTCCCATCGTCCTGATCCAGCTTGCCAGCTGTAGCAAGCTGGAAAGCCCATTTGAGCTGTCAACACATCATTAGCATACTTGTCCAGTGCCGAAAATGGATTTTCAAACCGCTGCAGTACAGAGTGCCAGCACCCCCCTGATCCCGTAATTGCATTTCAATGGCAGGTCCAGTCCTGGCACATCGACCCAGCCTTGTGTGTCTTGGAGATGTGTGAGACTGAGGAGCTGGAGGAGTGGGGGGGACTGAAAGGCAGTTGCTGGATCGCTTGCATTGAAGTCTTTATATGCGAAAGCCTGATTTTTCAACAAAGCAGCTGCCATTTGTATGGTAGTCCTTCCCTCAGGGGTCTTCATTGACAGGCCTATCAAGCAAAATTAAGTTATGTACTCAAGCGATGGCAACAGTGTGAACGCACCAAGTTGTAGATCACTGATCCATGTACGGCATAATTTTGCATCACATCAAATGATGCCAGTGGGTAGACATGCCAAATAATAGCACCGACAACATGGGTAAGCTCACTGTCAGGGATGGTCCATACATTCACCTGGTCACCACACCACAAGAGGAGGCTCAGGAGGACCTGTGTTGTCCACTTATCTTCTGGGTCATCCTGTAACTGCTGTGGGAGGTCACTCTTCCGAGTTGTTGTTCTGGACCTAGAACCTCCACCGTCGGTTGCTCTCATTGGTACTACGTTATGGGATGTCCATGAGGGCGATGTGTGCCATGATGCATGTGTAGTTGTGCACCCCTTATTTCCACTGCTGCCCAATTCTTTGGCCCTGAGCTTCTTCTTTGGGTGGCCTTGGGCTTCCATTTGGGCTTCAATAATACCCACGGCTGTCTGTGGGTCACATGGTGAGTAAGAAGTTGTCTTCATATAATAAGCCCCACGACGGTGTGGTTAGGAACACTTCACTTTCCTTTGACGTGAGCCTGCCTATTATGCCCAAGTCTGAGTCCTCTGACTCAGTCGAGCCTTCAGAGTATTGGTCACTCAGTGCGTCACTTTTTCGTTTGCCTTTTGTCTGCTCAGAGTCATGTGAAGTTTGCAGCACTAGAACTTGCGACTCAGAGTCTGCAAATTCATCAGGTCCCAACTCGTTAACCTCAAACTGAGCAACTGCCATGTGGTGAGTCAGTGCACATGGCTGTCGTTAGTGAGTGTAGTTAGTTGCCTACTGACCTACGCCATCATACAGTAGTTACTAACCCTCACCTTCCAAGCTTCCTTTGGCTGTTGAGCACGTTGAACTGTCAGGCAGCGTTCCTCGCTTTCTTCCTCAGAGTCATTGGAAGGTACTTCTGTTGGCGCAGGGCTTGGACTTGGGCATCTATCAACTTGTGTTTCCGGTGTCTGCTCACTAGCTCAAACAGTAAGTACTATAGCGTGAAGTGGGAGTGAGGACTTGCGTTGGTGCTTGCAGGGCGGCCATGGAGGCCCTGGCATCCTGGGCCACCCTCTTCTGGGTAAGCCTAGCCAGAACGTCACACAGGTCCTCTTTTTCGGATGCTTGCTCTGCACCCTTGATAGCTTTACCATCAATCTGTGAGTACACTAGGCTTACCCATGTGTGTGGCTGACTTACAACCGTGACGTGGTGGAAAGGGATTGACTGGCAGCCCAAGGATGGCTGCTACATTGCCCTCAACCTTCTTTTGGATGATGCGAGGCTTTGGGCACACCACTGGTCGATCTTTGGTGATGTCCAATTGTTCTGTCACCATCTTGGCTTGTACTGCTGAAATTTGCTGGTAAGCATCTTCAAGTGCTGACTTTTTCATTTGCTTGGCCTGTCTAACTTGTTCTTCATCAGCACGTTTCTGTTCAGAGGTACACCTTGGCTGTGACTGGCCATGGGTGAGCATTCAACTGCTTGCGCTCATGTAAGTTGGGGAACCAGCCCAGAGTCTGCAATGTTATGTGTTCTTGTGTGTGCCTGAGGCACTGTACTATACCTTTTGGTTACACTTTGTCCTTGTGACGCCCCTACATATGGTTCTTATTGTTCTTCAATAATCACATGCTCCTAGGACACTTATTGTCCTATTGTCAATCCCCTTTTAGACGTAGCCATTGTTCTCTTCTTGTGCTTCCCATTGTCCCCAGTCCAGCCCTATTGTTTCATCTATGTGGAGTACTGTACACAGCCTCAGATCCTAGGATCCCTCCTTAGTATAAATAGGGACTCATAGCTACCTTGTACCAGCAAGTTGAGTCTCCTGTCAATCACAGTGACTTTACCCCCTCTCTTCTCTCTACTCTAAAGGGTGGCTACAGTGTTGCAGCACTGCAAGCGGGAACCCAGATTGCTCTATCTGTCTTCTAAGTCACAGCAGAGACTTAGCTACAGTCTTTTGTTGCTGTCAAACCCTTGGTGGTGACATTGGCACAGGCATGTCAGGAAGTCCAGGTCGAGCTAATACGTTAGTGCAGTGAGTGCGACGAGGAGAGGGCTCAATGGGCTGAGACTCTCCCCCATCTTTGTTAGACGCTCCTGCTTGACTGGTCACAATCTGAACAGCAGAGAGCTCAGCAGGCCGAGAGTCTACCGATCTCCGAGGCCTTGAGGCTGCCATGGCCCATAAAAAAACAGGAAAGGGCAGATGCAAAGGAGCGGGGGGGGGTATAGAGAAGGGGAAAAAAAGTGGCGACCTGCCTGACTAGTCCAAGTTGTGCAACGTTTATATGGTGCCAGCCCATACTCATGGCAGCGATTTGATATCCGTCCCTTCCAAGCCCTTCCAAGCCTTTCTGGTTCCTGCTGGTATGCCTGCCAGTCTGTTACCGGTACCCTAACTCTGTACTGACTCTTTATACCACAGTTCTCTCCATCATGCCACCTGCACCCACAGCAGAGAACTCCCTGCTGCAATACCCATGCGATGCCCCTGGTTGCAATTGTTGGTTCAAAAACCAATCCGGTTTGACACAGCACACTCATGCAAGGCACCCTCGCGTGTCTGTCTCACCCACTCCCTTGTCTCCCCCTCACATGTCTGTCTCACCCACTCCCTTGTCTCCCCCTTGCTTTCCCTTGGACCCCCCCATCCAATCCCCTGTGGCTGAACTGGATTTCCCGCTGCTGAATGCTGAGTACCTTGGTCCTGGCAACTGTATTCTTCGAAACTATCATCCCGTTCTAATAGGTGAGGTTTAACCTTTCTTGACAGTGATCTTAGACTCATCTTCGTCAAGGACAACCATGTGATGCTTCAGGGGAGTTCCTGCCTGTGGGTGCACCTCCTGTGCCTCATGAGCAACCGACCACCAACAGCTGGGCTCCCTTCAAGAATCAGATCCAATTTGAGCTGGCTGATTTCCTATACACTCGCAATCAAATGCCAGCACAGCAAACTGACACATTATTGGATTTATGGGCCAAAAGTCTTTGCAATGCCGGCAGTCAGCCGCTTTTTTCGAGCTACAAAGATGTCTATGGTGCCATTGATGCCATCCCCCCGGTGACATCGAGTGGCAGCGCTTCGCTGTAAAACTCAAAGGCACACCAGATGACAACCCCAATCCTCTGAGTCCTTGGATGGAGGATATGTATGATGTCTGGTTTCGATGTCCCCTCCAGACCATACACAATATGCTTGGTAATCCGGAACTCAAAGGCCAGATGGACTTCAGAGCGTACCATGAATTTGAAGCTCAATCAGGCAATCGGCATTTTCAAGACTTTATGTCGGGGGATTGGGCCTGGGACCAATCTGTAAGTACGCATATTTGGCATCTTGGGAGCTGTAAATAATGCTATTCTAGGATATCATAGCGAATGATCACCCTGAATTGGAGGGCGCCACTTTTGTGCCTGTGATTCTGGGCAGTGATAAGACAACTGTCTCAGTCGCCACTGGCCAACATGATTATTACCCATTATATCTATCCCTTGGCAACCTCCACAATGGCACTCGACAGTCACACTGTAATGGTGTGGCCCTCATTGGGTTTCTGGCGACACCAAAAAGTGAGTTCACTCATACATCTTTTAGATATGTACATTAATTGTAAGATCTAGCCACCCGTCAAGATGCCAAGACTGCTTGTTTTCACCAGTTTCACCACCAATTATTTCATGTATCATTGTCATGTATACTTGAAGTCCTAAAGCCCTACTTGGATCAATGGGAGGTCGTTCGGTGTTGCAATGATCATTACCGACGCGTGGTGTATGGTCTTGGGCCATATATCGCTGACTATGAAGAGCAAGCATTGCTTGCCTGTATTGTTTGTAATTGGTGTGCAAGGTATGTTCATCAATATCATTCAAGTATCTTTGCTGTACTGATAGTAATAGATGCCTCAGTCACCGGAACAACCTTGATGAAGGTGGTTTGTGGCGTTCACGTGGGCATACTGACCTGCTAACCCGAGAGTTGGACACCAATGTTTTATGGGATAAATTTGGTATCGTCAGCAATATTGTGGTACGTTGTACATTCATCCCCTCCCCTTGCCTTTCCATTTATCCGATGCTCACATGGTTGCAGCCTTTTACAAATGATTTCCTGCACGCTGACATATGCCACCTCCTCTCTCCCAACATCCTACATCAACTGATCAAGGGCACATTCAAGGACCACCTTGTGGATTGGGTCGAAAAATATCTGGTCCTAACATATGGCCAAAAACAAGCAAACGTGATTTTAGATGAGATTGACCACCAGTATGATCTATTCAGTACTGAAAGGTGTCTTTCTGATAGTGTTTATCAGCATTGCCTCAGTGGCATTATTTGCTGGTCTACGATGTTTCCCTCAAGGCTGCCATTTTAAGCAATGGACAGGTGATGACTCAAAAGCCCTGATGAAGGTGAGACGAGTCATTCTAGGGTATAGCTCAGGTTTCTGAAAAGCTGAATTAGGTCTATCTACCAGCTATTGAAGGCTTCATCCCCCTCAACATGCTGTGTGTGTTCAGGGCATTCCTGGAGTTTTGTTACTTAGTACGCAAAGATGTCATTACACAGCCAGACCTCATCCAGTTACAAGATGCTCTCTCACGTTTCCATCGCTATCGAGAGGTATTCAAATCCATGGGAGTGGTGCAGTCTTTATCACTCCCTCGTCAACATTCCCTATCACATTATTTCGAACTTATTAAGCAGTTTGGGGCACCAAATGGTTTGTGCTCCTCTATCACCAAATCAAAGCATGTCAAAGCAGTCAAGATGCCATACCGATGGTCCAGCCATCATCGAACTTTGGGCCAGATGCTTACCATCAACCAACAACTCAATAAACTCAAGGCAGCGAGAGCAGACTTTCAGGGGCGCGGTATGCTCGTCTCATGGGCAGGAGAAACATCTGGTAGATCAAAGATTCTTCAAGTCATTGGTATGTAAGGTAGAAGTCGTCGAGATCCCGCACGGTTTATGTAAGCGTCTAACCCTAGGGTTTAGGTCACGTGATGGGCCAAATTTCCGATTTTTGTGGGTGGATGGCTCAGGCACACAGTGGAATGAGGGCAGATCTTTGAAAGTGCATATGTATATACATGTAGCTAACAATATATCACTTTGGAAACATCTCCTTCACCAGTTTGATCATTTCGGAAGGGAAGAATACAATGGCCATGGTACTTGTTGGCCCATGCTGCTTGGGCATGGACAAACCTTGATGAATGACAATAGGCTGAAATGAAGCGTGCGGACCTGTTCACAAATCTGCAAATGTTCTGGAATAAGAAAAAGAGTGGTAACACACCTTCAGATTTGCTCAAGGGGGACGGCACTGAGAAGGGCTCACTATTAGACATCTGCGCCTTTGCATTCCTTGCCTCTTTTAAAATTTTTATATTTGCACTTCACCACACACTTCTTGCAAGGCATTCTAGTGATTTCTGAGCAATAATACAATGATCTGAGTGCTCTATACAGTGTTGAAGATCACCACGCTGTATCCTGATATGGTCACGTGACAGGGCCAAATTTCGGACGTCAAAAATACAAAACTGTGCCATTTTGTGCCCAGATGCTTAAAAATGATTTCTCAAGTAAAATAAGTATTTTCACCTCTGCTAAAAAATGGCTCAATATTTTTGAAAAATGTTTAATACAAGTTGAAGCTATGGATCATATCTACTATTCCTATTGACCAGAAATGGTCTTTATTGAGGTGTCGCAGAGGAGAGGCGAAAGGGAGAATGGTCGCATTTTGCTTACATAAACCGTGTGGGATCTCGACGACTTCTACCTTAGTATTTTTTGAGCAGGCAAACAAATATTAACAGTAATTTAGTTAAATGCAATAGGACTCAGTGCAAACTGGACAAACAGCATAACACTTTATTGATGCAAGAAGAGTTTTTACCTCCAGAAGCAGTGGCCAGCCAACATGAGGATCCAAAGGAC
This sequence comes from Russula aff. compacta, assembly GCA_003313875.1. Lineage (NCBI taxonomy): Eukaryota > Fungi > Basidiomycota > Agaricomycetes > Russulales > Russulaceae > Russula > Russula aff. compacta. The sequence goes on along the minus strand of QLOT01005358.1, from coordinate 2,105 downwards.
TCTGAGCCATTGGATGACCAATGTGTAGATGCGTTTGTAGAACTGGCAAAGTCTCGTCATAAGTATCTCTCCCAATATTGTGGCTCTCACGTCTGATATCATTTTCTATGCTCAGAACACGAGCGTGCTCAGACTTGCACAACTGGCTGACGAACTCAGGATCCCCTGTAACTGGCCTTGGGTGAGCATTCAACTGCTCGCACTCATGTAAGTTGGGGAACCGGCCCAGAGTCTGCTTTGTCTGCATAGTTGTGTGTTCCTGTGTGCGCCTGAGGCACTGTACTATACCTTTTGGTTACATTTCATCCTTGTGACACTCTTACATATGGTCCCTATTGTTCTTCAGGAATCACATGCTCCCTAGGGCACTTATTGTCCTAATGTCAATCCCTGGTGGAGAGGACTTCCTTTTTTGGCAACCACCACATCCACGGCAAAAATCTCACCAAGGATAGTGGAAGTCGGAAAAGAAATAGTCTACATAAAAATCTCCCTTCCCTATCTCCATACACACTATAAAATACAAAGAGCCTAACCGCTCAAACGTAAGGCATGGCGGACCCGCCTGCTAAAGACACAAATCAGAACAGCGTCACCAGGATAAAAGACACGTCACACAAAATGGTACGTAGAAGCCAAGGAGCCAGCACCTCCCCCGCCCCCGCCCCGTCCCAGGACGCAGGGAGCAGCTCCAAGCAACAGGTAAACGCGACAGCAGCAGGAAAGGTTCAGAGCACAGCCCCAAATACGCACAACGCAGGGCACAAGGACGCCACCACGGCGCTCGGAGTGACCAAACTCTTGGAAAAGCTCATCCAAACGCACAACCCCGAAGGAGAATTGAAGCGGGAGCTTGAGCTAATCATAGAGATAACCAAAATGCTCGCAGGAAAGGAGGCGACAGGAAAGACGGTGGCTGCAAACGCGGTGAGCCAAAGCTACGAGCAACTCAGAACTGACCTCTATGGCGTCTACACGACCCTAGACCAAAAGATCACAGAGATCCACAAAGGCCAGGAGAAACTCATAGCCGTGACTGAGTCCATCACCAAATCCACGGACCACCTCAGCAACGCCGCCAAAGAGCTCGAGACGAGGGTGGATAAGGTAACCAACACAACGGAGAAAATAGCCAGCAGCGCGTTATCATACAAGGACGCCCTGATGACTAGGATGGAGCCCCCCAACAAATCAGTGGTCAACCCAAAAGTCCTCAGTGACGCGGAGCGCAGGGCAAAGCAGATCTTAATCGAGTGCAGCTCAACGGGAGAGCACCCCTCGCTCAACCTGAACCTCGGTGAGCTGAAAGACAAGGCCAATAAAACAATCACGGAAATGGACGACCCTCTCCGGCCAGAGGTGGTCACAGTAGAGACCATCACAAGGACAAAAGGCGGCTCGCTCCTGCTGACTATGAATTCCAGGGAAGCAGTCGAATGGGTAAGGGAACCGGACATCGAAGACAAATTCCTCGAAAAGTTCATCCCAGGGGCCAGCATTAGGGAACGTAGTTACAACGTCATGCTGCGCTGGGTCCCTATAGCCTTCGATCCCACCAACTGGTTGCACCTCAGGGAAATCGAAAACGAAAGCAACATAGAAGAACTCGTCATCAGCAAAGCGCGGTGGATAAAACCACCAAAGAGAAGACGAGAAGGTCAGTCCAAAGCCCACGCGCTTCTGACATTCACATCCGCGGATGTAGCAAATGCCGTCATCCGAAACGGCATGGATATCCGTGGAGTCAGGGTAAGGGGGGAAAGAGTAAAACACGAACCCATGCAATGCCTCAAATGCCGAGGCTGGGAGCACAAAGCGCAAAACTGCACCGCCAGCACAGACACCTGCGGCACATGCGGTGAGAACCGCCACACAGGTGACTGCACCAGCAGAGAAAAACGCCACTGCGCCTCATTCAAAACAGACGAGCACGCCAGTTGGGACAGGAACTGCCCGGAATTCATCCGGCGCTGTGAAGCATATGATAACAAATTCCCAGAAAACAACATGGTCTACTTCCCCTCTAGACAGGAATGGACGCTGACCACAAAACCTGACAGAATCCCACTAAAGCAGCGCTTCCCACCCAGCCTCGCGGTCAAGAG
>QLOT01005355.1:0-16436 GCA_003313875.1 Russula aff. compacta | reverse complement strand
TGGGAGATGAAGGTGGGGGGGATGAAAACGACATCTCAGGCACGATAGGAGGGGTGAGAGGAACGTGGGCTAAGCTGTCAGTGTGTTGCGGAGCGACAGTACTAGGTGGGAAAGCATAAGTCAGTTGGGGGACGGATGTCGTCGTTGCGGTGATGTGAGGGTTAGAGATTGCCGTCAAGGGGGCGGGGGGGTGATCATCTGTGACCTGTGCCGAGGGGATTACAAGTGAATCGAGGGCGATGGTGAAATTGGATGGAAGCACCGGAGAAACGGGGGTGAGAGACTGGCTGACTGGTGATAGCTCATCTGCCGGTGGCGGGTGTGGCGTGATATCATCTGGATAGGATGCAGGAGAGGAGGAAGGAATGAGGTTGGCTAGGGCAGAGTCACGACGAGGGACAGCGATGGGCGCAGTAGCGCCGTGACTAGCAATATGTGAGGGAATGTCAGGCGTCGAGTTTGAGCGATGGCTGGGGTTGTCGCAAAGTAGATGCAATGTTGAATTGAACAAAATCCTCTTTAAGAGGAAGTCGGAGGAATCAAAGGACGCGGCGATTGAGGCAGCATCGGTGTCTCGATGTAGGGCATGGTAAAGACGGCAACTGGAAAAGAGGAAACTAAAAGTATCGTCATTTCCATTGTCATCTCGGGCTTTTTTAAAACCTTCGTTCCACAGTATACAGAACTCGCGCTGCAGTTCAGGAAGGGCATTCTGTATATCGAATTGGCAAAGTTCTGGCAGCTCTAAAGATAAATTGTGATCAGGGTGATGTGCGTGGCGGCGGAATAGTATCAGGCAGGCAAGGAGCACACTATCTCCGTGTGCAAGATAGTCCTGAAGAACATCTTCTTGAATGCCCAGGCACTCCATGGCAAGTGACATCCAACGGTCATCGCGTTCCCTAGCACTTGAGACAATGTGGGCATTTAGGCTGCGTAAAGCCGAGGAGGACTGTACACTGTTGGACTTGGTCCATGCTGTCAGAAAATAACCGATTTCAACGGAATCGGACTCTCCATGCCAGCTCCCAAAGAAAAGCCTGGCCAACAAGTCGTTGACTCCGTTGGAAGCGTCTACTACACCAGCGGCGTTAAGGCAGATGGTGAGCCGATGGATTTTGGCCGAAGTAGAGATCGAATTCGATGAAAAGGTGCGGTTCAAGAATTCATGCATTGTACGCAGGATCTTCCACCTAACCGGTTGTTGTTGTAGATCGTTAACCACGTCTGATTTATAGAAGCCAGGAATAGCCTCAGTAAACTGGTCTAGTTCGTCATCTTCGATCAGAGCATTGATCGTCCACTCCACAATATGACCGTCGATCTCCGAGGACCCCTCCAAACCAGCTTTCTCAGCGTCCCCTCCTACGCCATGTATGAACCATTCCATAAAATCTTTCACAAAAGCAAAATACCGAAAGAAGAAATTAGAACCAAAGCAACAGGTGAATGGAGTAGGAATAACGCAGACCACCAGGAATATGGGGGTACAGAGGAGCCAGGCTGTCGAGGAAGGTGGCGAATTGTACGGGCTGTCATGCAGAAAACATGGCATCAATGTGATGCATATGTAGATTGTAGACAAAAGTCCAATCCAGCAAGCTGCCGCAGTGAAAACAGTATGATTGATATTGAACAAATAGATGACGAGGCCGGCGAAGAAGATGAACAGGGAAAGATGTACCAATGCAGGCAATGCTTCAACCACCCAGGCAACTCGAAACTTTTCGACACCATTCGCAAAGAATGTACGCACGCGCGCCTGCCTAGGTGGACTGCATCGTGCTAGCTGAGTGGTCCTGAGGTATCGACGCGCCCACTGTTGCAAGGATGTCGCCAGCATCGCACATGAAAGGCTGATCACCAGGCTCAGGAACCACAGTGAGTTGACCCAGACAGCATATGTCGGTGGAGAGAAGGCAGGAGGTTGGGCCACGGTGGATGGGCGAGATACATTGGGATCGGCTTGAAGCTGATACATTTTCTCGAGATAGAAAACGGAAGTATCTTGCAAGTTGGGCCGGAGGTCTTGAACGGATACGGCGACGAGTGCGGCGACGACTGCAGAGAACAGGCCGTTCTGTTGAGTTTCAGTGATTAGCACACATCATCAGAAATGAAGACGACCTCCTGGGACACACAAAGATAATGATCCCTTTGGCATCCTGTTGCCATTGTTCGACCATCTCTTTATCTTTCTCCTCTGCAATTTTTGAATACATAGTGAAGAGAGGCGCTGAGCCATCACCGAGGTTGGACTGTCTCTTGGATGGCTGATTCTGAAAGCGGGCGAATGAAGATTGATTGGGGTGGTCAACTTTTATACGGGTTGTTGAGCTTTGTGAGGGAAAAGGCGATGTAAATAAGATACCTGTGACATTTCCCCTTTCAGGATCTTGAATGTCGGGTTGAGACATTGAATGAGAAGGTAGACCACTCGGTATGGAGGCTTATAGAGTGTTGGGAGTGTTGTGTTGGAACAGGAACTGGCGTCACTTTGCGTCACCTAGCCCTAGCAGCGCACGTGTTGTCTATGGAACAAGACAACTAGCATATGGATCATTTATACCTGAGTATGCGATTCGAGTATGATACACACCGCATCGCTAACCGTACCTAGTTGATGTTGTCTAGGTACACACTTATTTATTACCTTCCTATCTCCCGAGGCTGAGGTTTAAAGGAAGAGGCTGGCGCTTAGAAGTACTTTGTGGGCCATGAGCAGCAAGATGTACAAAAACAGAAGGCTCACGTGATCATAGCTTTTCCCTTCTTCTCACCATCCCTCTCAAAATCTTTGTTGTTGTCCCGAGACACCGAAATTTTTTTCAGTCTGAAATGTAGTAAGAGGATGCATCAGGAAAACCCCGGTTTGGTTAAATTTGCTTTAAGTTCTTAATTTTGCTTAGAGGCCAGTTTAAGCAGATTTAAGTAGATCTCATCTAAGTTTTTAGATGTCTTAAGGAGCTTCAAGGTGGTCTAAACACATTTAAGCATGCTCAAGCATGCTTAAGAGGTCTCAACCAAATCGGGGTTTTCCTGATGTGCGGCTTGGTGGTTTCTGAAATTAAATCCTGAAAACAGTGTCCATATGTTTGTGGGTTTTCCGAAACGGAACTTGCCTGCATGACTGCTGACACATCTCCCGATTTTAAATCCCGGCTCGCCTGGATTTGATTTGAGCAATTTAGCCGGCTGCCTGGCCCAGCAACTCAGCGCATCCACTATCTGGCTTTCTTTAAAGCCTTTGACAACAAACATGTGGTCAGATGAGTCACACGACTACGGCCTTCTTGGCAGGCTTCATCACTGCCAACATCTAGCCTTTAGCCGACGTTGGGACATATCTGGATGACTAGACATACAGTCATAATTGTCATAACGCACAGCGTTTGTCCCACCCTAGAACCTATGCATTATGAGATATATTCGGTATGATGGATGTCACATTTTGTGACACATCGTGACAAGGGCCCGGGAATGTAACACCGTCGTCGCGTTTTCTACTCTCCCCACATATCAACTATTGTGGGTTGCCTCATACTCAGTGTATACTCCCGGGACACTTCAGCTCGAAAACGACACAAGACCCTTGACAACTCCATAGCACTCCCTGCACCAGTGTTGAGACAGAAACTGCCAAGGGTCCTACACATCTCAAGCACTTCTGTGGTTGTAAGCAGTGGTGATGTGCCTTCATCTTCTTCTTCTGACTCGATTTCGACAATCTCTCCTTTCTCCAGGGCCTTTTCATAATGAACTTGGGCAACAATTGCCTTGTCATCCTTGAAATGTGAGTGATCATCTCCATTTTCGCGTTCCTCGGGTGGGCTGATCAGTTCTTCAATTGTGGGCAGGGGTCCAAAGATTCGGTTTCGGCGCTTCAACTCCTCCACAGATGACATCAAATCTGCTTCAAGACCTGCACATTGAGGAGTGGGTGCATGGAGGAGAATTGGGTGTGTTGATGTGACTGGATCTGAGGTATGTCGGAGTTTGTTGATACTGTCGAGAGCGGCAGTAGCATCATTCTCTGCTTCCATCACTGCGTCCAACACTGGTTGCCATTTTTCATCAACATACTGATCCCCAAAATGATCCTTTAGGGCCGTTTCTGCTTGTGGTAGTGTCATGTCTGTAGTCGCAAATTTCTCAAGAATGTCCCAAGCAGCTGTGGTATAGGAGTCAGGTTCCTTCTGAGGCAAAGGAGGAATGCGAAGCATGATAGGGGGTCGTTGGATTCCTGTGTGTTCCCAGCAGTTCTTGATCGTCTTTGATTTGATGGCGCCCCATGCCTCCTTAGCCATGGACATAGCTTCAAAGAGAGTGATTTTGTAGATGTCGCGATCGCCTGCATCATCAAGTACAAGTGCGCGCTGACAAAATGCTTGACGATAGTGTGCCTTGAAGCATCGGATCACCCCTGCGTCCAAGGGTTGCACAAATGGTGTCAAGTTTGGCTCGAAGAATATGATCTTCACGTTAGTTGGCTGATAAGCAATGTTATGGCCAGCGAAGTTGTCAAGTGTCAGGCAGACATTGCGGTTTGCCTGGCGCATTTTCAAATCAAACACCTTCACCCATCTACAACTTATTAGACATGTTCACAGTAGACGTCAGGCACTTACTCTTCAAAAATCTCAGATGTCATCCAGGCTGTTTTGTTGTTTCGATAATAGAAGCCTTGTTGGGTTGGTGACTTTTCTTTAAAGCAGCGAGGCCGTTTGAACTTCCCAATGAAGACGGGAGGCATCTTCTCACTTCCATCGGCGTTACAGGCAAAGCCAATTGAGATACGAAATTTGCTTCTTTTTTTACCGCTCATCTGTCTAGATGCCAACCCACGATCTGGAGGTGCGAATGCAAAAAGGGATGACTCGTCAAAATTCCACCTGTCCTTCTGGGCAAATGGTGCAAGGAGCTCTCGGATGCGTGTTCTTTCGGCTTCAACCAGCATAAGATCCACTGATGCTGCTTCTCTATGTCTTCGAAAGTTCTTTATCTTATATCTGTACTTCCAGTTAATTTTATCAACTGACATCACAGTTTGAAAACCTCACGTTTTGCAGAATGATTGGACCCATGATTCCCCTTCAAGCCGCTCATTTTCCGGCACCTCAAATTCCTCCTCAAAACGTTTCCGCTTTTCCACAAGCATTTTGCCAGTCACTGTCTCCTGTCTGTCCTCCATGGATCTCAGCCAAATGACTAATGCTCGTTCCACATCAGGCCTTGTTACAATGCGAGGGCGTTTTGATGACAGGGCAGAAGGGTTTGAATCCACTCGTTCTTCAAGGTCTGGCCGTTGTTTTATTTTGCGGGACAGTGTTGACTGGGTGAATTTTAAGGCACCTTTTTCTAGGGAAGAGAAATGATGAACCACTCGTTCCTGGCTCAAGGTAGGGTGGGCATCAATGAAAGCAAAGACATTAAGCCAGTCCCGGAGAGTGAGATTATCACGTTGCTTTGTCACGGTGCTTTTGGCTGAAGTTTTAGGTTTATTTGCATGTTTCTCCTTTGGACCAGGCTTGCGAGCATATGGTGCGGGCCTCTCCCGAGGCTTTCGAACTTGTTCAATAGGCATGGAGGGTGAAACGTCAAGAATTTTATTTGACACCGTCAATGGCAGCTCTTTTTTTCAGCTGCAGTGGTACTAGACCCTATATGGTCATGTCTCATAATGCATAAAGCCCCCTTAAGCCTTATGTAATATGCAATATGCAATATATAGGCATTTTTACTATGTCCGAACATGGTTCCAAGCAATTATCCATGCATTATGAGATTTATGCATTATTGTTGTATGCATTATGACAATTTCTACTGTACCCAAGCCCTCGCGAACACCAAAAGCGTACGTAAGGTTCCTCAGTCCTCACCACCATGCCTCTAGTAGAACAACTCAGCCCTCCTTTCTCCGCTCCGTGTGGACAGTGGTGTGGGCTTCGGGTCATGTCACCGTCTCCTGTCCAGCTTTGCACAATCCAGCTCACACGATGCACGTCCGCTCTTTCCACGTTCTGGCCCGGATGCGCCTGGGCTTGACTCTTATCATAGACTGTCGGAATCGGCAGCGGGCGGAGGCCCCACCCAAAGAACTGGTTGAGTTGTTTTGAGGATGACGTGGCAGGGTTGAAGGGGACTCCCAGTGGTGCCGAGCGTGTGATAGTTCCAACTTCGTTCTCGCGATTCATCACGCTCGACCTGTCTTCCGTGCAGAGCACACTTGGGTTTGTGGACGAGGTCGCGCACACGTGAGTCCTTTCAACTTTGTTCTTCTTCCTGGCCGTTGGCAATTTACATGCCGGTGCCGGTGCCAGTGCTGACACGCGAACGACTTGTAGGAGCCCGTATATATCCCACATTGTTTGCAATGCAGGTGTTGCCTAATTCCTAAACATCTCGTGGCCGCTCCTCCCTGGCAGGTCTTAAAGATCGTTCTCCAGCTCAACTTGCTCCAGTCGATGACGAACCTGAGGTTTTATCTCCAGTAGACTGGAACGATAAGTGACGATGGCCCTCGGGTGGGCGTGGCAGTGTTATGTATTTGGGCATTACCTTCTCATGCGTCCTCTGTGCTTCTGCCGTGTTACAGACTTGACACTCGTGGTGTGTGGTACGTATTAGTACCAGGCATTGGAGGCGAAGCTTGTCGTGTCGGAGACTGGCCCTGGTCGGGTGTTGTGGATGTCCTCGCTCGTGGCACATGCAGGCGCATATATTGGTAGCTATTGCATCGATCAGCACCATACGAGGGCACCAATTTCTAGATGGACTTGATTGGTGCTGACCTGTCGTGCCGCGCGGGGACCGTCTGTGCGGACTCGACACTTCACGGTGCACCCTGACGTGGTGAATTCGTTGATGGACGCCGCGCTTATTGGCGGGTTTCTCTCTAGAATCAAAGTTATCGTGTTCTATCTCGTACGTGTTGTTCCCTCATTTTTTATTCTTCGAGGATCACTGAGTTTTCTGTGCCCGATTCTTCAGGCTCGGTGGTTTGGTTCTTTAAACCTTAATATATCATCCTAGAATGGCTCCGCTGCCGCTGTCCACGTCTGCTTTGCCCCTCTCGCGTTCATTCCCATCTTGTTGTCTGCCACTGTAGCACACATTCCGGAAGAGCATGAGCAGAAAGATGGCCTGCTACCTCTATGTCTACATTCTTAGACGGATCGCAGGGGGCGCAACTCGGTCGCCGTAACGCCAGTCTACGCGTGGCCTGAGTACGAAAAGTAGGTGTCGCATCTAGTTGATCTGTGCGAGAGATTATACCATCATTCGTCGTTGCAGAGGGAATGCCCCATCAATAGTTTGGTTGAACGGATAATAGAGAATATTTATATTGCTGAACTGCACGTGGGTGTTGCGATGTCACTCGAGCGAGGGGAAGCCGAAGACCTGTAAGAAGAGGAGAAGGATGAGCAAAAAGAAAAAAGGAAGGGAAGGAGATGGCTTGAGGCAGACGCAGAGTACAAAGGCGTTCCGTTGCATGTTAATCAGACGAGAGGGAGAGGATGGCGCCGAGTGCGCTCACGGGACTCTGTATCATTCGCAGTCGAGAGCTATGTATTTATATATACGGGGTCCTGCACCTACGACCAGGACTGTACCGTACAACAGCCAGCGCAGGCAGTAACGTAGGATGCATCGGTGTAACGGTGGTACGGACAAAGGTTTTGAAAGGGAGATGAAAAGGAAGAAGGGGGCAGTGGCGTGGAGTGAAAAGGAAGACGTCTGGGAAGTTATACCGAACTGAGTCCAAGTCCAACCGAGTTCCTCCAATCGCGTTGGCTCGCGACGGTACGAGGTCGACGAGCGCAGGTGATGTCGACTGCATGGAGCCACTCGCACAGAGGACGAGTAGGCTCAGCGCGAGGAAGGTGGTGTCAGCGGCGTGTGGGCACGAGAGTTGGGCGGTGCAGAGCGACGACGCGGTGAGCAGCCCTTTTGAATAGGCGATGCGAGCCGACACGAGAGAAGCTGTAGGCGCAGAGGGTGGGGCGATGAGGCAAGACCAGAAGCCAGGGACAAGGACAGTAGCAGAGATTTGTTGACAGAAGAGAACGGCTAAGTAAAAGTACTGTGCGCTTGTTTATTTCTCTCTTATTGTAACGTAATGTCTTCTGAAAATGGATATGAAATTCCAAGTTCCCCAAAATGTCCCCGTTCCACCTCACTAAAAGCATCGAACCTACGTCTCACTAGCTTCAATTCAACCTATCCGCGTCTCCCTCCCCCTGAGACCTCAGCTTCATGCACGCTCGTTACACCGTTCGATGAACCCAAGCCTGCGCCACAACTATCAAATTCGATAATAGGGCGCTCAACACAACATACGCCCATCCCTTTTCAGATTCCCGTTCCTCACAGCCACCAGCATGGACCAATCAGAGTTCGGTGGTCGGGAGAAATCCGGACGCTCGTTCTCTCCTTAGCCATCGATACGATATTTGGGGCAGTGCACGGGCTGGTCACTTCACCATCGATCCCTCATCCCCATCTCCCCTTTCCAACCACACTTCTTTACCTCATTTGATATGGGTGACCAGTCAGGATCGTCCCGTTTTCAAGACCTTTTCGAGTCTGCCTTGCAGGATTACCAACACCAGACGGGCATATCCTTGCCTGAACACCCACTCGCCCAGCAACTCCAAACTTGCAACACGGTCGAATCTATTATCGCCCTTCTTCAACAACAAGCAGATTCCTTCAGTGAATTCAGAAGTAGTGATAGAATCTTGAAACCCCTCAAAAATGTCGTATCAGCCCTGTGTAAGCTATCAGCTACCGCTGGCCTCGGTGACGCTGTCGGCCTGGTATGTTGGGGGGTGCTCATGGGCTATCTATGTCTTTTCTGACAATCATTTCTTAGTCATTCCCACCTGCCAAAGCAATACATACCGGACTTGCTGTCCTACTAACCGTATGTGCTCCATTCCGAGTTTATTTATGTGTATCCTTGTGACAACAAAGTGTTCAGGCAATCAAGGGCGTCACTAGCAGCTACGATGCACTCGTCGAGTTGTTAGAGTCGACCGAACACTTTCTGAAGCGACTTGACATCTACACAAAGATCCCGACTACGGCAGCCCTGACTGAGATAGTCGTGAAGATAATGGTGGAGTTTCTCTCCACGCTCGCGTTGGCTACAAAACAGATCCAGCAGGGACGAACAAGTAAGTTCTATCCTCGTCGATGCGTCTAGTACGTTACACGACTCATTGAAATGAAGAAAAATTCGTAAAGAAGTTCCTTGGGGAAAAGGACGTCGAGGTGGTACTGCAGAGGCTGGATCGGCTCACACAGGACGAGGCTCGAACAACAGCAGCGCAGACTCTGGAGGTCGTCTACGGTCTGATGCAGAATATGAGAGTGGTCATGGATGGTGAGAAAACGGTTCTTAGTTGCCACCCGTGCGCTGCTGAAGATTTATACCTCTAGACCTAGATGGCAAGGCATCTGCAGACAGTGTCAGGGATGCTCTTGGTACGTGTTCTTTTTGAAAATGGCCTAGTTTTTTGTCTGACATTACACTAGAACTGATACAGAAAATGGCGAGCGACATAAACAGGTCGAAACGTCAGCTATTTCCTAACGTCCCGATCGGTGAATGGGAGCACTGACATTAGGTTACAGGTGACAAGTCGCAGCAGGATATTCAAAGCTGGCTGTCTCCCCCTGACCCATGGAAAAATCACAACATCGCCCGCAAATTGAGCCACTATGGGACCGCGGAGTGGTTCGTCCATGGCGACACGTTCTCGGAATGGAAATTGTCCGGACCGGATTCCCTTTTATGGATTCATGGCAAACGTAAGTTGCTTGTTACCTAACCCTCACACATTTCGCAGACCTTGATGATTCCTCTTTTGTAGCGGGGGCCGGGAAAAGCATTCTTTGGTATGTTCATCTTACGGCTATTTCAGTTTGCGTTAGTGACTTATGCCATCGTGTTCCAGTTCTGGAATTGTCGAGGATGTTGATGCCATGCGAAGATCTGGACTCGCGTCACTGGCATTTTTCTACTGTGACTTCAGAGAGGATCAAAAGAAGGACCTCCGCGGGCTGGTCTCATCTGTGCTAGTCCAACTTTGTGATCAGTCCGACGCCTACTGCGATATCCTTTCTGATTTCTATGCGACACACCGTCGTGGTGCTCAAAATCCCAGCGACGATGCTCTCGTCCGATGCTTAAAGAACATATTGAAATACCCGGGACAAGCCCCCGTCTATCTGATTATCGATGGGTTGGATGAATGTCCAAATACATCCCTTCTTCCATCTCCCCGCGAGGAAGTTCTATTGCTTGTCCGGGAGCTTATCAGCTCACAAATTTCGAATTTGCGCGTATGCGTCACCAGCCGACCGGAGGCCGACATCAAGACTGTCCTTGAACCCTTGACTTCATACTCTGTTTCCCTGCACAGCGAGAAAGGACAGATAGAAGACATCGACAGCTATATCAAGTCCGTCATTAATACACATCCAAAGAACCGAAAGTGGAAAGCGGAGGACAAGCAACTGGTGATTGACGTCCTCATAGAAAGAGCTGACGGGATGTAAGGAATCAATCCCTAAATCTTTGAAGATTTCCGCTGACACCTGTGGTGTAGGTTCCGATGGGTTTATTGTCAGGTCGTCTACATCTGTGGCTGCCACCCGGGACGTATTCGGCATGCACTGGCCAATTTACCGGATACGCTGGATGAGACGTATGCGCGGACGTTGCGAGAAATCAACAAGGCAGACTGGGAACTTGCTCACCGATTATTCCAATGCGTCGCAGTCGCTTCCCGGCCTCTTCGTGTCGAGGAACTCGCCCAGTTTCTCGCATTTGATTTCAATGCAGGACCAATTCCGAAGTTCTATGAGGATTGGTGCCTGGAAGACCCTTTCGAGGCAGTGTTGTCAACATGCTCCAGTTTGCTTGCGGTTGTTCATGAAGAAGATTCGGCAGTGATACAATTTTCACACTTCTCAGTGAAGGAGTTTTTGACGTCCACCCGGCTTTCCGAATCAAGTGACGGTACATCCCGGCGTTACCATGTTTCCACGACACCAGCCCATGCGCTTGTCGCAAAAGCATGTCTGGGAATTCTGCTACACCTGGATGAAAGCATCACCAGGGATAGCCTGGAGAAATTTCCCCTCACGGAATATGCCGCCCAGCACTGGGTTGAGCATGCCCAAATTGAGAACGTATCGCGAGACATAGAAGATGGGATGAAAAAGTTCTTTCACCCGAGCAAGCCACATCTGGCCGTCTGGGTCTGGATATTTGACCTCTTCTACTACAAGTATGAACGACATGATACACCATCACCACCTCGAGGGACGTCGTTACACTATGCGGCTAGTTGCGGCTTTGATGGGATTGTAACGTTCCTGATCGCTGAACACTCAATGGACGTGCACGCTCTAGTCTTTGACGACAAGTCGACTGCATTGCACCAAGCTTCGGAAGGGGGACATCTGGAAGTCGCCTGTGTCCTCATCAAGTACGGCGCAAGCGTGACTGCCCAAGACGAGAGCAAGCAGACCCCGTTGCATAGGGCATCGCGAGTGGGTAGTACGGAAGTTACCCAGATGCTCCTCGAGCATGGTGCGAACGTGACAGCCCGGGACAAGAGTGGGTCGACTCCATTGCATCAAGCATCGCGATTGGGTAATGCGAAAGTCACCCGTGTTCTTCTCAAGCACGGCGTGGACGCGAATGCCCAGGACAAGAGCTGGTCGACTCCATTGCATGAGGCATCGCGATGGGGTAGTTTGGCAGTCATCCGTGTTCTTCTCGAGCACGGCGTGGACGCGACAGCCCAGGACAAGAGCGGCTCCACTCCGTTGCATGAGGCGTCACGAAAGGGTAGTGCGGAAATCACCCGTATACTTCTCGAGCACGGCGTGGACGCAACAGCCCAGGACAAGAGCGGGTCGACTCCGTTGCATAAAGCGTCGCGATGGGGTGGTGCGGAAGTCACCCGTGTTCTTCTCGAGCATGGCGTGGACGCGACAGCCCAGGACGAGAGCGGGTCAACTCCGTTGCATTGGGCGTCACGAGGGGGTAGTGCGGAAGTCATCCATGTTCTTCTCGAGCACGGCGTGGACGTGAATGCCCAGGACAAGAGCGGGTCGACTGCGTTGCATGAGGCGTCACAAGGGGGTAATGCTGAGGTCACCCGTGTTCTTCTCGACCACGGCGTGGACGCGACAGCCCAGGACAAGAGCGGGTCAACTCCGTTGCATGAGGCATCGCGATGGGGTAGTTTGGCAGTCATCCGTGTTCTTCTCGAGCACGGCGTGGACGCGACAGCCCAGGACGAGAGCGGGTCAACTCCGTTGCATTGGGCGTCACGAGGGGGTAGTGCGGAAGTCATCCATGTTCTTCTCGAGCACGGCGTTGACGCGAATACCCAGGACAAGAGCGGGTCGACTGCGTTGCATGAGGCGTCACAAGGGGGTGATGCTGAAGTCACCCGTGTTCTTCTCGAGCATGGCGTGGACGCGAATGCCCAGGACAAGAGCGGGTCGACTCCGTTGCATCAGGCGTCACAAGAGGGTAATGCTGAAGTCACCCGTGTTCTTCTCGAGTACGGCGTGGACGCGAAAGCACAGGACAAGAGCGGCTCCACTCCGTTGCATCAGGCGTCGCGAAAGGGTAGTGCGGAAATCACCCGAATACTTCTCGAGCACGGCGTGGATGCAACAGCCCAGGACGAGAGCGGGTCGACTCCGTTGCATCAAGCGTCGCGAGGGGGTAGTGTGGAAGTCACCTGTGTTCTTCTAGAGCACGGCGTGGACGCGACAGCACAGGACAAGAGTGGGTCGACTCCGTTGCATCAGGCGTCATCCTGGGGTAATGAAAATGTCGCCCGGGTTCTCCTTGAGCATGGCGTAGACGCGACAGCCCAGAACGAGAGCGGGTCGACTCCGTTGCATTGGGCATCACGAGGGGGTAGTACGGAAATCACCCATGTTCTTCTCGAGCATGGCGTGGACGCGAAAGCCCAGGACAAGACCGGGTCGACTCCGTTGCATCAGGCGTCATCCTGGGGTAATGCTGATATCGCCCGGGTTCTCCTTGAGCATGGCGCGGACGCGACAGCCCAGAACAAGAGCGGGTCGACTCCGATGCATCTGGCGCCTCTAGGGGGTAATGCAGAACTTGCGCGCGTTCTCCTCGAGCATGGCGCAGACTTGACAACCCAGGACAAGAGCGGGTGCACTACCCTCCATCGTGCATCCAGATGGGGAAACACCGAAGTTGTCCGTTATCTCCTTGAACATGGCACAGACACAACAGCTCAGGATCGAAATGGGTTAACCCCCTTGCATTTGGCATCACGGGGAGGACATGTAGAAGTCATTCGCGTCCTGCTCGAGCATGGGGCTAGCATGACTGCCCAGGACAAGACCGGCTCAACACCATTGCATTTGGCGTCGCGAGGCGGACATGTTCGTGTTGCCCGTGTTCTTCTCCAGTATGGTGCACATCTGGCCACCCTCAACAACATGAAACGGACTCCATACCAAGAAGCATCAGCAGGAGGATATCGTCGGACTATGCAGTTACTATCTAACTATGAAGCTAAGGATTGTGTTCAGCGTCGATCCCTCTTTCCATCTTGGGTTATGACGTTGCCCGTGATAGAAAAAGCAGCAGCACATACTCGTATTTTTTTAGTAGTCCTATTCTTTTTAGTCATTACCAGTTATCAATTGTTGGCATAGACACACTAGAAGAATGAATTCACATACAACACCTCTTCAGTTGGTCAGGGCCTTACAGTAAGACATCCCAATCACCTCTTTTTGAATACTATACGACCGTGGCTAAGCTAACACTGCGATTACTTCCTATTAAGACCTTGCTGATTTTGTCTGAGTACACTCGTTGTCAACCACCTCTTGAATAATATTGCTGTCGCCCCACAACCTTTCATTCACGTAGACTTTCACTCTTGATTTTGGAGACTTGGCTTGAGACTGCCTTGGAAGCCAGAATATTCAAGGGTATCTAGGTGGGCAATCATAGTCTCCCGGTGTGTCGTCCATTTTGCCAGCACAGAAAAAGCCTGATGTATAACTTAGCAGTCATCAAAGGTGTCAAGTGCATCGTGATATTTGCTGTGAAGGGTATATTCGATCAAGCTTAAACCGAAACTCAAAGAGTATTTCCGGAGAAATTTTTAGCGGTAGGTTGGCGTGAGCAAGCAAGAGAGGATTGACTCAACTAGTTCAGTCCCTGGCCTTACAGGGCATCTTAGCCGATGGTATCATGGTCAAGGCGTAAGAATCGAGTAGTATATATCGATCGTTCGTAATAGAGTGTTTATAATGCTACATCTACCTTCCTATACAGAAATCATATCATAAGGACCCATCATGTAATTCATGTTACAGCTGTTGGTAAGTCCCCCAGCTCAAGTGCTACACACGGCTAAGCAATCAAGCCGACTCCTGTTAATCTCATGCGTTGGTGCAGGTGATGGAACATCAATCATGATAGTAGTTGGTGGGTGGAAGTAAGGTATCGTTCGGAGCTTGTCCGGAGCAGGCCCTTGGTCCTCTAGCTTCCGCCAACCCTTGTCACCACTCTGTGGCGCCCGGATTAAGATACAAGAAATATACAAAAAGGCCACCAAATGGCGTACGATTGCAGCAGTTGACATCCCGCGCTCCAGACCCTCAAGCAGAGAGCAGGGCTTGCAGAGCTCATTACTTGACATCTAGCCGCAACGTTTGCATGTCTCTGCAAACCGGCATTGCGGCATCAGTTACATCCGATACCACATGTAGGTGAGGTAGCGTGGATCAGGCATAGGTCAAGTACATACGCTGTGTCTTTTGTGTTGCGTGAACCTCATTCTTCACCTCAGATGCTTCTCCAGAGTGAATAATGTCTATGATCGCGCTGGGCCCATCAGTACATCAGCAAGTTAACAACTTTCTTGTCAGCTTGTCCGGACTTGTCCGGACTTGTCTGGACTTGTCAGCTTGTTGACAAGTTGACAAGCCACGACAAGTCCAACAAGTTGGACAAGACGACAAGTTGGATCCAAAGTGAAAATAATAAAATATTACTTTTTACAATAAAAACTCATGTTATGCAGCAAATCTAAATAAATGTATTCTTATTACACTACTTTTGTACACTTTTTACTACTTTCTAGCTAAGTACTGTGCCCGGCCTTCGTGCACCCGCGCCCGGTCTTTGTGCACCCGTGCCTGGCCTTCGTGCACCCATGCCCGGTCTTCGTGCACCCGCGCCCGGCCTTCGTGCACCCACGCCGGCCATCCTGCACCCGCGCCCAGCCTCCCAGCATCGCCATCCTACACCTGTGCCCAGCTTTACAGTTGTCAGTAGGCATGGGCGTGGTCAGGTACGGGTACGGGTTGGCAGGCGTGGGGGGGAGCAGGGACAGGAACGCACCGGTCGGCGAGCGTGAGCGCGGCTAGAATGGCCGTGGGAAGGTGGACATGGGCATGAGTGTGCGAACATGAGCACAAGCTAAAAAAAAAAGAAAAAAAAACTCACCTAATTCATCTGCAGGCAGGCAGGCGTGGCCACAAGAGGTGTGGCCAGGCATGCGCGAGAGGGCGCAGGGACTGGCAGGGCGCGGGTGAAAACAGGCGTGGCAGGTGAACACAGACTTGGTGCAAATGTGAGCACAAGCCCAAAAAATAATAATTAAAGTACTCACCAGGCTAATCCATCCGCAGGCAGGGGCTGGGGAGCGCAGGGAGGGGCGGCCAGGCGAGTGAGCGTGTGGTGGGGGCTCCAAAGCCGTGAAAAAAAGTTACAGTAACTTTACTGAACTGTGAACGCCACGTCACGTGCAAACGGACTTGTTGCGTTTTGCTTTTTCGCTTTCTTTCTAACCGCCAAATGACTGCGCTTGGTTCCCCGTGCCTACCAATCCACACCCAATCACGCCTGGCCACACCTCTTGTGGCTGCCACTGCCTGCTTGTGGATGGTTTAGGTGAGTTATTTTTTATTTCTTATTTATTTTTGCTTGTGCTCACGTTTGCACCGCCTCCGGTTCCATGTCTGGCCGCGCACATGCCTCCGACTCGCGCCCTGCCAGTCCCTGCGCCCCCTGCACATGCCTGGCCACATCTCTTGTAGCCACGCCTGCCTGCCTGCAGACGAATTAGGTGAGTAGTTTATTTTCCTTTTTTTGGCTTGTGCTCACATTCGCACACTAGCCGTGCTCACACTCGCCGACCCGCACGCTCCTGTCCTGCTCCCCCCGCACCTGCCGACCTTACCCGACCACGCCTATGCACCCTGTAATGCTGCACAGGTGTAGGATGACTGGGTGGAGGTGCAGGGATGCCGGGTGCGGGTGCAGGAAAACCAGGTGAGGGTGCAGGGAGGCTGGGCAGGGTGCAGGGAGGCCGGGCACGGGTGCAGAGAGGCCGGGCGCAGGT
>QLOT01005347.1:0-27947 GCA_003313875.1 Russula aff. compacta | reverse complement strand
AATTGACGCTGCCTTGATGCCGCTTAACTGAGATTGTCTGTAAGTTGACATGGCGCTGAAACCACGGTTATAGTCTAGCCGTTGAGTTCTTGACGTTGTTCCTGGGTTTCGGTGATGGCTCACCCGCGGTTGAGTAGAGATAGGGTGGCATCGAATAGATTATCAACGTGCGCTTTCAATCGATATGTTTTAAACTTTAGTATTGCGGCACATCACCGCTTGGCAATCCTGCGCAGCTCCTTCCTGGGTCGCCTGCTAACATCTTTGATGCGAATTGACAAGATAGCATTGTTCGACAGCGGGGAGGGTATGAATGTATGACAGTAAAGTACACAAAATGTATATTGACGTGAATGTAGAACTAGAGTCCGGGAAGTCTATATCTCGCATTAGCGTGGGTGAGTGAGTTGTGTGAACGACGGCTCCGGCATATCTAGGTCTGTCCTATCGCCCCCCGAGAGACTTGCTGCTACTGCTGCTGCTGGATGCACCACGATAGTCAAACCGTTGGTGCATCTCAACGGGCGAGAAGGTAGCGTAGTCCGACTTGGCGCTGGGTTTCAGCCAGGAAGATGAGGGACGTATGTTCCCCAAAGGGATCATAACTGCCTACCGCATGCGCATGGCAAATCTCGACGTGATATCTAGACAAGGTCCTCCAAAGGCGACAAACTTCTCGTGGATTTCCCTTTCCGTGGCTTCCTGTCCCATCGCAAGGACGTCTTTGAAGGCGGGGCCATCTGCAAATGACGGCTTGTCAGTCAATCCCGGAAGGCGACGGAAGGTAGAAGCAAGATTATGGATTACAAACCGCAAGGCAGGATACAGCTCAGAGTTTCCAGGGTTTCGTCAACGAAGACGTCCTGTGGCTCGCAGCCGTTGTCCGCCGCGAACTAACAAGGTAGACATAATTTGAGCGCGTGGAAAGCAGTAGGTGCAAAGGACCCGCAGACCTGGGCGCGCAGTGCACAGAGCGCCTTGAAGCACTCTTGATTGGAGTCCAAGGTGGCTTCTGTTGAATTTTCGACAACTTGGATACTTGGGGAGGCCCTGAGCTTCCGCGCTTGCACAAGAGGCGGAAGGGATGGTGCTTCCATGAACTCTGGCTCTACCTCTATGTCATCGTCAAAGTTGGCCACACTATCAATGGGGGAAAACGTTTCGACAACAGGATCCTCTACGGCTTCCATCCGCGGACGCTTCTTCCTGATCGAGATCGTTGGTGCATTGATAGGCAGCTGCACCGCTTTCTTATACCTCATTGCCCCAATACCTCTCTTCGCAGAGCGAATCGTCAGAACGAAGGGTGGCTTGTTCGTAAGCAACTCGTTTGCCTTGGGCCCAAGCTGCAAGACCTTGTCAGTCATAGCACAGCGGATTGAGTAAGTGTAAGTACATAGACATAGGAGATAGGAGCTCTGTTAGGGACTTGCGCTTCTTCGAGCTCTGTGGCAAGAATTTCACGGGCAACCAAGTGATCGAATAGACGCTTGGCCAGGTCGGTTGAGAGGTCGGAGCCTTTAGCAAAGTGATCAAGAGTATCAAACCTCCTTTTCGCCATCTCATGTTTTGATGTGCCACGAAAAGCGTGGATGCTGAGGGCCCCAGTGATCTTCATATACTTGCTCTCTAGTTCTTGTATCATCTTCACGAATTGGATTGCAGAAGTCGTGAGATCGATCTCCGCGACCCCATCCGTTGAGGCGCAGTTGTCGCAGGTGCCCCCGCAAGAAGCAGGGTCGAACTTCTCAGTGAAGTGATTCAGTAGCAGCATACGGCGGCAATCAATCTCATTGAGACAAAACTGATTGACAGTATGGACAGCCTGCCTCTTGCGATCTTTCTGAAGGTCATCGATCTCAGTGTCCTTGTTAATTTGAAGGAGTCTTTTTTGTATATCGTGGTAATTATAATCTGGCAAGTAAAATGAATCTACGTGTCAAATATTTGGGTAATGATTGTCTTACAAAGAATGCATTCGGCGACCTTCCCGTCTCGACCTGCGCGACCTGTCTCTTGGCAATACCTGTTCGTGGACTTAGGTCAGCTTAACTCGTGCCTTAAATACTCGACATACGCATCGACACTTTCGGGTACATCGTAATGTATGACAAAGCGCACTGTGGGGATGTTAGTCGAGTCGCGTAGAATCGTCAATCGGCTACGTTTACCGTCTGCTTTATCGACCCCCATGCCGAATGCAACCGTAGCCACGATGATATTGCATTCGTCATTCTGCCATAGCTGTTGAACGCGCTTTCTGTCTGCATCAGCTAGCCCGGCGTGGAAATGTCTGGCTATGAGGTCTTGCGTTCTCAGTCTCATGGCAACCTCCTCGGTTTTTGCACGAGAATTACAATAAATAATACCGGTCTCATTTGGATACCTCTCCTTGATAAACTGAACGATGCTGACTTCTATATCCCGTTTCTTGGGTATGACCTTGTACCGTAAGTTGGGACGATTGAAGGACTGTGAGAGGAGCACATAGTCACTCAAGCCAAGGGCAGTAACAATGTCCTGCAAAGCCTCGGAGGTTGCAGTTGCTGTGAGTGCGACGATGGGAATGCCCGGGTATTCTTTCCGAATATTAAAAATTGCAGCATACTGAGACTTCCATTAGTGCATGTCATGTTGTCAAGGTCAAGGAGTGAAGTGGCGTACTCCGGAAGAACGAAAGTCGCGTCCCCAAGTATTAATGAGATGCGCTTCGTCGATAACAAACCGAGCAAGTTGTTGCCTAGCATGGAGGCCCTTCAGGATCGCCTTCATGTTGTCGCTGCAGTAGAGTTTCTCAGGAGTTGCGTAGACGAGGTTTGGCTTCTTCAAAGCGGACCGAAGTTCATGCATGGTGTTCCCATCCTGAGAATCCATAGAAGCAAGCATCATTACATCGATGTTGTGGGCACGAAGTCTCTCAACTTGGTCTGCCATGAGAGCTCGTAGGGGAGAGACGACAACCGTTACACCACTTGTTTTTCCGCCCTTGCAAACGGCTGGCAGCTGAAAGCACAAGCTTTTACCGCCACCAGTTGGCATCAACACGATGGCATCCCGACCATCAAGAGTAGATATGATGGCTGCCAGCTGGTTTTTCCGGAATGCTTTCAAGCGAAAAACATTTCTGAGTTTTTCTACAACTTCTGGGTAATGAGGACTAGCTTTGATGCTAGCCTCGGAGGGGGTTTCAGCAGGAGGAGGGCGCAATGTAGCCACGGCCGAAAAACATGGGCTTGGTTGGTTGGCGTCCGGGGAGATTGTTTCGACACTGTCGTCTTCTACGTTGCCATCTACGTGGTTCCATAACTCGTCCTCGCTAGCAGGCGCGTGTTGCACCCCCTGCCAGTCATCAAGCCCATCAGCAGCGGCGAAAGCGGGGGGATGCAACAATTGAGGGCCCGATGTTGTGGGTGCAGAGTTATTTACGTCACCTGGTGAGAGGGCAGTACGTGAAGACAGCGTCGGAGTGGTTATAGTGGCTAGTCCGCTATGATCAACGGTCACTTTAGCTCCAGAGACATGGTCGGAAATATTAGAAAGCAGTGTGGAACCATGACCAGCATGACTAGTACTAGATATATGCGTGTCGTCCTCGCCAAAATCTTCGTCAACTACCTGGTTTTCGTGCACAGAAGCCTCGTAATCACGAGCCGAGTCATAGGAATGCGCGCGAGTTGTAGGAGCCTCGGCTAGAGTAGATTCTTCAGCCTGCTTGCAAAAAGAAGGCATCTCCTCCGAGTCGCTTCCGCATGCAGCAATTGCATTGGTGATGGCGAGCAGCCGGTCCTCAAGAAGGTCCCTTGCCATCCACAGCACATTAAGAAGGATACAGGAGGCAGGGAGGCGATACGTACAATAACCCTTCTAAGATGTATGGGTCATGATTAGTGGCCCTACGCATACGATATTTATCTCGGTCTCTCCGGACCTGGTGGAAGTGCGTGTCGTTGACATCGTATAACCACTGAAGCTCTTCAGCCGATTTCTGTTACACAAATTAGCGTGGGACAAGCGATAACAGTACAAAGATCACATCTTGGAGATCGGAATGAACTTTAGATTTATAGGTAAAGGGTCGAGAAACAGCGACAGTGCGTCTGGAAGTGGGCACATGCTGAGGATGCAGAGATGAGGATGTTTCGGACAAAGAACCCGCGACGTGGAGCCCGTGGTGTAGAGATGGAGTAGGGGATCGTCCCTCCCTTTCTTTCCCCTTGCGGAGAGCCGAGAACACGTTTTCTCTGTCAGAAGAGGGTGGAGCAAGTCTCGGGCGCTTTGGAGAATTAGGAAGCGCTCGAGGCAAGTCAGAGCCCGATCGCTTGAAAGGAAGGGAAGAAGGTGAGGAAGGAGAGGTCGTGTCCGAGGTGCTAATGTCAATCGCCTCGTTGCTTGGATGTGCGTGTAAAGTTGAAGAAACAGGCGGACGGGGACGGGGCTTTTGCTTGCCATACCCGGGGGTGGAAAAAGACGGAAGTGGCGATATCCCCCTCTGGGCTACACGTTACGGAATCCATGAAATAACACAACGAGAGCATCAGAGACGGTGTACGTACCTGCCGCATGAGAAGCACATACTGTCTTCGCGGGCTTGAATTTGGAGGGCTTGTGAAGCCATGGTTGAGTTGGGGATGACTCGCGTGAAAGGGAAGATCAGATCACACCTTGGCGCCTTGAGCTGGAGCAAAATATGAAGATTTTTGCTGAGAAGGAATCTGACGCTGCAAAGCTTCAAGATTATTCCTCGGTTGTGACATGAGTGGTGGTGAGATTCAAGGAGCCATGTAAGCGACGGGTGACAGGGCGGTGTCTTGAATCGATAAATCAGCCCAGGCCTGGCTTGGCTTAGCGCTCAATGCAAAAGCGACGCGTCCATAGGGTCGCCACGGTCACGTGGTCTCTTCCTTTCAATCACCATCTACGCGTCCGGCGTTGGTACACCACCTGCAGCCATGAATCTATCAGACAAACAGTATTGGTATCCCAACATGGGAAATGCAGACATTATCGACACACTTGATGGTTGGGGTCTCTCAGTCACCCATCATCAGCTTGTCAAACCAACCCCAGAGTTCGTATTGGGCATCTACTGTGCTTGCTTGCAGCAGGTCGTTGGTTTAACCGAGGATTCTCTTCAAGAGCCCGTACAATCTGCACTTTCTTCCATCGATGAGCCCAGCATGGTGCATAGCTTTGACCAAGCTCTTTGACGTCGACTGACTTGGCCGCAGGACATATACAATCCGGCAATCAGCACAAACCTCCTCGTCTACCACATGTATGTCCGTTCGCCCCATATTAGTCTCATGTATCTGAGTGCCTTCAGAATACGTCTCGCTGATGCCGCAAAGGTACCGGACTTTAGTGGCAAAGATATCTTTACTCCCACGTCAGAGCGAACGCGCCTGATTCTATCTGCCTTTATCAACTTCGTCGAGTTCTCCGGACAACGCTTGCCGTTCGTCGCAAAGCTTCGCGGGAAGGCGGCAGATTTGATACAGCAGCGCGAGAGTATGTCCCATGAGCGGGCTAGGCTCGAAGCGCACTTGGCACAGCTAAGGTGTGGCCCTTGCTCACCTCTCCGTCAAGGCTACCTAAAGCTGTCCTGCAGAGCGAAACGAGCAGAAGATGAGCCTAGATTAGATGACATACGACAAGAAAACGTGTCCATCACCTCGCAGCTCATCGCATACAAGGAGACGCAGACAAGATTGCTGAAAGATATAGAATCTCTGAAAGCCGAGAAATCTGCTCTAGTTCAAAAAAAGGTCTGATGATATTCACAGCGCTCCTAGCATATGTAAACACTCAATCAACCTAGGAAAGCATATGTGCTGATGCAGCACTTGCGACAGACGGCGTTGCCCGAGTTCGTGCACGGGTGGTGCAGTCACCGGAACGAATTCGGCGGACCATAAGCTCTATGGGCAACACTGCGAACGAAGATAAGAGGACGTACATATCACGACAAGCTACCATGGATGAGTTACAGGCCAAGGTCTCAGCCTTGTTGAATATCGAGAAGGTGCTAAAGATTTTGTTTGTGAGATTTTTCTGTGATCCGAGCCCTTTGGACAGGATTTTCGTGCAAATGTCGAGCAGCTGCAGACTCTGGAAAAGGAAACACATGCCCTGGTAGTTACAGAGAAGGTGCTGACCGACAGCCGTGATAGCTATGAGAAGCAAAAGAATGAGCGGAAAGGAAGCTTACTTAGGGCCGAGGTCAGCCCCTCCCTCTCCACCCTGACGTGTTCTATAACTCATCACGTTCCTGTGTTTAGCACATGATGAAGCAGCTAGCTAATGCGCGAGAGAAAATTGAACGTGCCCAGCAACAAATAGAAGATAAGCGCATCGCAAGTCAACAAGCAATCGAGCGGCTGGAGAAAGAATATCAAGACATGGCCATTGAAAGGAGAAACTCAGAAAAGCATAACGAGGAGCTGCGTGCAGAGGCAGATGAGATAGAGCGTAAAGTTAGTCGTGATTTGCCCGACCCCTAATGTCCACTTGCGGCACTCGTTGACCTGAGCCAATTCTCTAACCAGATGGTCGATCACCTCAAACGCAGCGAAGCGGAGCTCAGTGAATTGCTTTCTGAGTACTGGGCACTTCGCAATCGGACATGTGAGTGGACGAATTCTGAAACTTGACCAAAGGGCTGAACAGACTTGCGCATGGCAGCCGCTTACATGGAGACGATAGCCAAGAAACTGGGGATGCAGGTCTCCTCCGTTTGAGCTTGCCGTTTGCGTCTTCTTTCAGCCCCTATTCCTCTCGGCAGGGAATTAGCCGGGGCGCGCAACTCTCCGCTTACTGTCCGTACGGGAACTCCCTCGACCTCGCGGTTGTTGTCTGTGAATGCTGACGCGACTTCGATCGCTCGCGCTGCATGGGGTACTCGGGGCTTCCCATTCTTCTATTATGATGGTGGTTATTCATATCTGTACGCAGCCATGACCGATGTATACCCGCTGCTGTAGTGTATCAGATCTATGTGAAAGTAGTGCACATTTGGAAGCAAGTGTTACAAAGGGCATGTAGTCGAGTCGCACATGTACAACGGATCGAGTGTTCATACACACCTATCGTCCTCTCTTTCTTGGGCCTAAAAACTCACCCTTTCGTACAAGCGGCTCGCAATCTCGACAGTACCACGTCTGAGATTGTGGCAGCTCCGTCAGACCTACGCAATCGAGGTGAAACTGAAGGGTAAGATCATGAGTATGGCAAAAGACTTCGTTGCTAGCAGCGCAGCTCACCCATTCACGCTTGCATTGAGGGTAGTCGCAAGCTACCATCTGGAGGGAGTCAGGATTAGGATTGTACCTCGAACCCATATAAATGCAGCCTTACATTGCCAAATGACACCCTATTGCAGTAACAATACTTCGGCTCATTGGGATCAGCTGCTGCATCACCTTGTACCGTTGCGTTCAACGGCGGCACTTTGAGCCTCAGGCCGCGCGAGGAGGATGTGGCGGACCCCGGCGCCGCCTCCGTTTCCGAGACCGCCTTATCCAACTTCCTCTTCTTGCCCTTTTTGGTGCCCTTCTTTGACGAGGAGGACCCGTGGGGTGTCTCGTTTCCCGTCGCTGTCGCCATCCCGATAGTGACTTCGCTGCTGGCGCTTATCCCCGGAGCCGCGAAGTCCTCGTCCTCACTGAGGCCCGGTATTGGGCTATGGGTGACGCGCGTCGCACGGGCCCAGCGTGAGGGAGCGGCGAGGTCAGGGAGGAGGGAGGGGTGTGTACCTTGCCGGAGGCCGAAGGAGATGGACATCTCTTGTTCGCGAATGGACTGGTCGAGGAGACGTAGGTGTCTGTCGACCTTCGAATCGCGTCTCGTCAGAGGAGACGAGAGAGTAAACGGGATCAAAGAACCGAATCACGTACTGAGTCATAAGCAGCTTGCGCAAGGCCGACCTTTTCTTGAGATCCACGCACGACCTCCTCTATCAACCAACCTAGATGTCGTAGGAGCTCACGAGTGGCACCTGGTACTGCGTTGCGTTGTGTCAGTACTGAGAACAGATGACTTCCTAGAAAAAACATGCTCACCAGTATCGGTGTTGCCAGATTCGAGTGACAGCTTAGAGTCCCCGGCGGTGTCGCTCATCGGCTTGACCTCTGACTCCAGTGGAGGACTCTGTTTTATCACGGCATTCGAGTCTTGTTGACCTACCAACGAGCGACGTAGGAGAATGTATTTCTGCAGAGTGGGGTAAATCTGGTCATAGTGTCCTAAAGCAGAACGTCGCAACGCATCACTCACTGACGGCCGAACCGGATTTCAAGACGCGACGACGTGCTTACCTGTGACCTGTTCGTCCAACTCTCGTAGCAACGCGCATGACCTGTGCAGGTACAATGGGAACTGTTCCACCGCTGTTAATTCAGTTAGTCGCGTACCATCGAAGAGACAACGAGTATCGTGTACCTTCGTGGAATTCTTCCCTGAATGAATCCCATATCTCCGCCTCGACCTCGAACCGATAGTTGGCGTCGCCGTTTTCTTCCTGGTGTTCTGGCTCTTCTGTATCTAGCTCTGGTTCTCCATCTTCCGCCGCCGAGACTACCTCGGTTTCTTCATCTGGGATCTCAGTTTGTACGCGTGATGCACGTTTCCGTTTGTTGCTGCGAGGCATGGGTGTGTTTGATTATGTAATAATCCATCGTAATTATTCTCTTTCAAAGTTTGGATTACGTCATCGTCTCTCTTGCTTGTTCCAGGACAGCGTACAGTTGTTGGGAAAACAAACAAAATGTCCGGAAAGATGCCTTGGTTACAGCTGACGGTGGTCAGTGCAGGAAGTATGCTTCTCGTTTCTCGGTCCAATTCCTTGGTACCCAGACTCATGCTACTTTTCAAAGTTATGGGTTTAGGCTATGTTTTATTGCGTGGTGAGCTGAATTACCAGCCTGAGTAATGCGACGAAGAGCATTCATCGGATCATTCGATGTCCAAATAGCGACAGTACCTAGTCCGGAGGAGACATATAATGTGAGCTTAATTCCCTCATAGACCTGTCTATTAGTAACACTGCATGCCAGGCTATGGCACCTGATCTCAGGAGAAAGGTTGACGAGAACCGACGAGCAAGGCTGGCGCTAGAAGAGGGTATGAGGCAACAACAAAACTCGCAGGTATGCTTCACATTACAATAGGTTGCTTATCACACATTTTGTTCTCTAAACGACCCTTAGGTCGACCCAGAGTCCGCAAAACCGATCTGGGCAGACCCACCAAGGCAGTGATCTTACTGTCTAGCTGTGTCTTTGCAAGAAATGTTAGAAGAAATTTTAGCCTGCCGTGAGCGCGCTCGACGCTACTTCCCTTCTGTCGCGCGGGGTTACTTGGCTCCACCCTATCAACTAATCAGACAATCTCTGGACGGCTACGTGATATCATGCGGAAGGATACGTGGCCTCCCCCGAACTGTGTTATCTAGGATGTGACAGCTTTATGCACTCGCAATGCTACTTCAAGAATCCAAAGCTCTTCGTCTGCCCCATCACACAGCGCCTTATCGGCCTCCGCCATGATGAGCGCACAGGCAGACTTTTGACGCCCTGTTAAAGTCGGGTGCTCAATGATGATATCGTGGAGCTGTGGAATAAGTTTTTAGGCTGGCTGCAACAAGTGGGGAGGTTCAGAGAAACAAACCTGGGCTAATATCTGTGATGCAGAATAGCCTTCTCGAATAAGTGATCTCACTGTCCCTCGGATAAGGTCAAAACCACGCAGTGCAGTTGTTGTGGCAGAGGGTGTGACATCACCCATCTCCACGTCTTCATCTCTGCTTCTGTTGAGGGGTACGTCGACTCCGAGGGTCTGTGCGAATTTTCTTACAACGGCGTCCGGAACGACGCCTGCTATTTCTTGGATGTCCTCAGGAAGAATGGGAGTCGGTGGCTCCGTCGCGTTCGAGAGTCGTGCTGCTGATTGTAGATACGTGATGGCGCGTCGTAGGTCACCAGAGGATGTAGAAACAAGGGTGGAGATGACAGCATCATTTATGGGGACCTGTTCAATAGCTGCAATGTGCTCCAGACGGTCTCTTGCTGATGAGGTGTCCAGAGGCTTGAAACGAAACTTTGAGCATCGAGAGGCGAGGGGCTCGATAATCCTGGACAGCGATGTTAGACCAAAGTATATTACAAGCGACATGCGTACCTTGTAACGTAGTTACAGACTAAACAGAACCGCGTTATGCGCGCGTAGTTCTCCATGATTCGTCGCAGGGCCGCCTGAGCGTCTTGTGTCATGCTGTCTGCTTCATCCAAGATGATGATCTTGTAAGGTGGACATGGGTACTTCTTCCCGTCCGATGCAACGGTTTCTGCACGTGGGGTTTGTCGGGCAAAATTCTTAACCTTCTCGCGTACGATGGATATTCCACGCTCGTCAGATGCATTTAGTTCAAGAACGCGAGCTCGGAAGTTGTCGGGCCTTATTAAGGTCAAGCTTGCAAATAGTCACGGTGTTGGTGGAGGCGTACCCGAACAGCTGACGCGCAAGGGCAAGGATGGTGGACGTTTTCCCTGTTCCAGGGGGGCCGTAAAATAACATGTGTGGAAGCTACTGTCAAAATGAGAAAGAGTCACACAAAAATCTGAGCAATCACACGTTGGTGGATGAGAGTGTTTTTTGCAACACAGAGACTATGTGCCCCTGAGAAGATACATCGTCGATGGTTTCAGGTCGACTGTGTGCCTCAGTCGGTATGATGCAAGCACGAGTAGACCGTGTCAATGGGAGCGACTCACTACTTTTCCACCCATGGTTGCAAACTTGGATTTGAAGCGGGCTCCTTCTCCTTCCCTGACTTTTTCTTACTTGGTGCTCGCGCTTGAAAGAAGTTAGCCGCCATGATGTGCTCGAGAGACGCGGTGAGCTGGGTTACTGTAATCTTGTCGCGTTTTCGCGTTTTCTCACGCTGAAACGCGTTTGTGGCTGCTGCCCAGCTGGCCACCCCACGCGACCTCCATTCCCCCGCGATAACTGAAATCACGCGTTTGCATCAGCGATGACAGAACCACCGTCGCATCTAGGTATGCTTTGTCTATGCGCAGCATCATTGGCCGTCAATTTATGCCCAGACTTAGATAAAACTCTTGACCCGCCTCTGCCAAGTGGTGAGTGTACACCGTCTTGATCGCGAGGAGCCCGCGAGACGAACAGCTTCTCAGTAGAACGGCAAAAGAAGCCAACCGATGTGGAGATCAAAAATGGGAAGGTAATATTTAGGCAGAAGCCTATGTCATTCGAAAAGATGACAGAGACCATGCAAGGTGCGTTATTTCAGCATAGTACGAGTATTGCAACTGACTGTCGTCCACACGTGTCATAGAAATGGTAAAGTTCAGAGAATGGCTGGAGTCGCGGGCACAGCGCCAAGAACCGCCATTGACTGAAATTCCCGAAAGCTACTGGCCGCTCGTTGCTAAGTTTATCCAAGAGAGGTGTGCAACCCCGATTCTACTCTGATTATGATTGAGGGTATACGTGATTCCAGTGACAAAACAATCACTGCGTTGCCAAGGCATATACAGCAAGAGCTGGCCCCTGACGATATCGACTGCTCAACCTCTGTCCTTCCGCTGAGCGCCATTGAAGATGTTATAAAACTACTCGCGACCCGCGTCAACTATGGGATCGAGTCTTCTCTCACAAAGACCTCCGCTGCACTCTGCGTTTGGCGGTGGGAGTTGAAACCGGAATATCTCGGCTTCCTGCCGAGGGTGTCTCGGGAAAAGGTCGATGCTAGACTGGCTGATCGAATCCAAGTAGGTTCATGGAAATCTACTATACATTAACTCACACCGGGCTTTAGTACAAGAAAGATCTCCAAACGATGTTCGATGCTCTCCCCGCCAGCGAAAGGAACGCACTGCTTGGCTTGAAAGGCTCAATTTCGCCGTCTAAACCCCAGCCTTTAGTCTGTGCGTCGTCAAACGAGGCAAACTCACTTGTGGTTGATGCTTCAAATGACCAACTATCTGAGAGGACGACGAATCCAGGCGGTGACGAGAATCAGATGACTCCACGAAAGCCAGGCCGTGCAAAGGCGGCTATCGATCCTGGGAAGGTAGCAAAGGTTGGCCTGTCCATATACTACTAATATCATGGCTGATTATACTCCTTATCCCTTATAGGAGAAAGAGCGGATCGAAAAGAAGGCTGCCAGGGCAGAGAAAGAGAGGAAAGATAAGGAATCTCAGGAAAAAGCTAGGTCAATAATGGCCAGTTTCTTCGGGAAGCCGAAGACCTTGTCCACCGCCACAACGCCGTCCAAGGGTCCTACCCCCTCGACATCGAACACCCTATCAGATTTTGACAGGGTATTCAGGCCCTTTACGCTCAAAAAGGATGCAGAGCTTGCGCCTATGAACTGGTTCCAGGAAGTGAAGAGAAGAAAGCGATACGCAGATGCGGACGTGATTATCATCGACGACGACGATACTGGGGATGATTGTGTAGAGATGAGCGAACCCGAGCCCAGTCCAAGCGCGAACACAAGAGGTAATGCCTTCTTTCCTCAAAGATGATGTTTGTTGTTCACTAAAATGGTGACCAAAGTACACTTACGCCACGCACTGTCGGGATGCCCATCTTTGCCCACCCATTCCTGTTGTTCGGAAACTGTTCGTTCATTAATGACCCGGCTTTCGGAAGCTGAAGTGTCCGATGATACTGCAGCGGTACGCGCCCTTATGTCTGAATTGCAAGACCGCACGCGGATACCAGCAAAGGTGCTTATATTCCATAAAGACGAGCGCCCAGGCTACTTTGGAACCTTCACGAGGCACTCGCGGCTCATCAAACCTCGTAGGCCGTTCTCGCGAGACGACATCGCGATCGACTATGCATACGACAGCGGTGCAGAGTGGGGTGAAGAGGAAGAGGGGGGAGGTGACGATGTGCTGGGAGATTCGGACGACGAGCGGGACGACGAGGAGGAATCTGATGACCTGGATGGTTGGCTCGTGGACGGTGAAGATGAAGAGGTAGCAACACCCGTCGAGGAGCGCGAAGGTCTGGAGGCATTCCCGTTTCCCTCGGTACCGGAAAGCAGCAAAAGCAAGCGCAAGGCAGGGAAGGAGAAGGAGAAGGATACTGATGGCAAGGCAAAGAAGCGGAAGGTTGTCGTGCCGCTCCTGCCCTTCGTTAAGGGCCCACGTTGGGAGACAGAGATTGGCGATTGCGAGTATGAGCCATTCAATCAATATCGGATTCAGCTTTTCAACGGTTGGTCCTCTTATCCACCCTCCCTGCTCGTGCTAAATTGCAAGTCGAAGATACACCATATCCCATCGACCCGTTCACTTTTGTCTCAGTCCCACTAGATGCATGCAATGTGCCTGGTCCATCCACCTCGTCGACGTCCGGGGCAAAGCCTCAGTCCCAATTCGTCATGCCGGCGCTGCCGCCTCACATCCTTAAGTCAAACACACCACCATCCGAAGCAGTGTCGTCTAACGGCCAGCAGTCACAAGCAAAGCGCCCACGACCGACACCTAAGAACCAGTTTCCCGACGTCCACCTTCCTGTCCTCAAAGAAAAAGTTGCCAGCATGGGCACGAGTAGCTTGATCGCCCTCGTCGAAGCCTTACATCTTGACCTGAAGTGTCATAGAGTCAAGAAGAATGCGATCGAGGCAAAGATCAGGGAAGTTTGTGTCAAGAACCAACGGCACATCTGGTCGCTGAAAGGGGACATTGAGGTGTGTATGTCCCTTGTTGTAACGGGCTGGAATTGACGTACTGTGTGCACACCAGGTTCCTAGCTTAGAAGTTTCAGGGCCACCATGAATGCCAGAAAGGGGGCTAGGAAAGGGTGTACGCACATGTATCTATTCGATTCATTATGAGTCGCCTACACATTACGTTTGTAGAAACTAAATGTTAGACCCACGATATTTATGCATCGTCTCATAGTCCTTCAGCATTATGATACATGAGACTTATACAAAGCCAACTATAATAACCACGCTACATTGTCCATTACCGTAATAAAAGGACATAAACCTCTAGCATGTTCATGACAAACTGAGCTTCCAAATCTGTTCGACGAGTTCGTCATCTGGTGTTCCATTACCGAATTTCACTACGTGCATGTTATGGGACGTGCTCTCTGTCGAAGCAAAGCCTAGTTAATAGCACAGAAAGACAGCCTGAAAAAGGTCACTGACCGACTATTACGTGGTCAAGATTTCCGCCCTCATCGAGAATCGGCTCAATCCCAAGTCCACGGTATATCCGTAAACGCAAGCTAGCCAAGCGTGTCAGCCAAATTCTACAGCAGCGTGAAAAACCGCGGCACTCACGGCGTCCCATCAAGTTCGTGCTCTGCAGCTGGATCGCTTTCTTCGAGTTGGCGGAGTTCCTCTTTGAGTCGCGTGAGCTCCGCCTGCTTGCTCGCAACGGCGCCCTCTGTGTCATTCAGAGCCTTGGCAAGGGATAGCCGCGCAGCGTCTAGGTTGTTGAGATTTTTCGCATAGCTCTCAGCGGAAGGCACGTTGGGAGAACGCGTGGAGGACGTGCGGGCAGCATCGAGGACACGTGCAAGAGCTGGGAGATATATGAGATCAAATAAAAAACCTGATGCCGCGTCAGAGGTTGGTAGAGAATGAACCTTTTAGGTTTGCGTGGGCCTTTTCGAGCTCCTTCCTTCGCTCAGTTGTCTCTTTATCTATCTGATCGTGAACGGCAGTAATCGTCCGGCAGTCGTCCTCCGGCTCGACGAGATCAGTGATGCTGCGTATGTTTTCGCTAGAGATTATGACCGTAAGAATAAGTACCGAAAGTGCAGACCGAACCATACGTACATTACCTCCCGAAGGGAGTCAAGGATCATTTCTCTCATCGGTATCGGTGCAATTGAACGTGCCAAAGCAAGTCGCGTCCCATTGTTTGGTTGAGGCACGTGATCGGCATGGGGATATGACGTCACGCGTATTGTTGGGGGGTGGAGTGTGTGTCCCTGACCCTGAGCAGCTTACAAATGCTATGTTCACCACCCTCGGATCTAACCCGTGATGCGAATAGATTACATAATCTCACCCTGTGCCCCAGAACAACGGATACCAACGAATGGCAGCCAGCCCGCTCACCTCGTCCGTTCTCTTGTCCTCTTCGCTCTACCCTACTTCATTGTTCACCTTTATCCAGGAACCTTCCCCAGTCATGGAGGTGAGCGCATTCAATCCACTTCTGTGGTTTTCGTCGTACTTAACTCGATCCGCGTACTCCACAGGCCCTGCTGGATTTCTCCAGAGAGTTTGACATTACTCTCATGGATAACGTCGTCACCACTTTGTACTCTGGTTCTGGTGGAAAGGAAGTTAGTGATCTCATTCACTGTCTTGGGCCAACTAAAAATCGCATCGTATATCTTATCTGCCCTTACATTTAGCAACAACTGGCCCAGCAAATCCTGACGCAATTCCAAGATCATCCAGATGCTTGGACACGGGTACCAGACATTATGGAACGATCGTCGTATCCGCAAACAAAAGTGTGTTGTACATTCGTGTCAACGCGAATCGAAGACACGCGACTGACCTGCAATTGATCTCAGTTCATCGGTTTGCAAATTCTCGAGAGACTGGTAAACACTCGATGGAAAACACTCCCCGAGGCACAGCGACAGGGTGCGCAGCCTTGGCATACCTCGGTAAATTTCAAATTCAGGCTTATCTAGGTGTGCGCAACTTCGTCGTCGGTATCACTGTCAAGATTGCTTCGGATGAGGCAACTATGCGCCGAGAGAAAACGTACATTAATAAGCTCAATTTAGCGTTGGTCCAAGTTTGTCAGCTTACTCTCTGGTGCCGCGTCGCGCTCACCGCCGTGTCTACAGATCTTGAAGCAGGAATGGCCACACAACTGGCCAACATTCATCCCTGAGCTTGTTGAATCATGCAAAACGAATCTCGCTCTCTGCGAGAATAACATGGTCATCCTCCGGCTACTATCAGAAGAGGTCTTCGACTATTCAGCTGAGCAGTTGACCCAGACGAAGATCAAGAATTTGAAGAACCAAATGTGTGGCGAGTTCTCAGAAATATTCAAGCTCTGCGCAGAAATTCTAGAGGAGGCTACCAAGACTTCTCTGGTGAAAGCTACGCTTGAAACACTGCTTCGCTTCCTGAACTGGATCCCTCTGGGCTACATTTTCGAGACCACCATTGTGGATGTTCTTATTCAACGCGTAAATCCCTGTCCATGGTTTTACCAGCGGCCGCTAACTAGTCTCCTTCGGACAGTTCCTTGAGGCTCCTGACTTCCGCAATCTCACTCTGAAATGCCTCGCAGAAGTCGCTGCTCTCAATGTTGGCCCTGAGTATGACCCAAAATTTGTCTCCTTGTTTGAGATGGTCATGACAGCCATCAACCGGATGGTACCTCCCAACACGAACATTGCCCAGGCGTATGCACATTCGAATGACGCCGGACAAGAATTCATTCTTAGTCTCGCGCTATTCCTTGGCAACTTCCTTCAGAGTCATCTAAGGACTGTTGAGAACGAGCGAACCCAGGACGTTTTACTGAACGCGCATCTGTATATGGTGAAGATATCACAGGTCGATGAGCGCGAGATATTCAAAATCTGCTTGGAGTACTGGTTGAAGCTCGTCGCTGAACTCTACGACGAAATCCAGAGTTTACCCATCGGTGATAGTGGTCTCCTCATGGGTCTCAGCCTGGGTGGAACCAACGGTGCCCACAATATGCTCAACGGTATATCGTTGCGTAAAAACATATATTCTGACGTACTATCAAACTTGCGACTTGTCGTTATCGAGAAGATGGTCAAGCCTGAGGAGGTTTGGGTTATTTTATGTCATGGCATTGTTCATTTAACTCACGATATCCACAGGTCTTAATTGTTGAGAACGAGGAGGGCGAGATCGTTCGCGAATTCATGAAAGAGTCGGATACCATTGTGCTCTACAAGTCAATGCGGGAGCTTTTGGTCTACCTCACCCATTTGGACGTCGCAGATACCGAAAATATCCTCACCGAGAAACTCGCAAAGCAAGTCGACGGCACAGAGTGGTCGTGGCAGAATTTGAACACGTTATGTTGGGCTATTGGGTCCATTTCCGGAGCGATGAGTACGTGAACACTCTCTACCACTCCTTTGGTTTTTCTTAAGAGTCTGTAGACGAAGAGACGGAGAAGCGTTTCTTGGTGACAGTCATCAAGGATCTCCTTGGCCTCTGCGAAATTAAGCGTGGAAAAGATAATAAAGCCGTCGTTGCGTCTGATATTATGTACATTGTCGGCCAGTACCCGCGTTTCCTGAAGGCACACTGGAAGTTCCTCAAGACCGTCGTCAACAAGCTATTCGAATTCATGCACGAGACGCACGAAGGTGTACAAGATATGGCATGCGATACTTTCATTAAGATTGCGCAGAAGTGTCGGCGTCATTTTGTCATGCAACAGAGCCAGGAGCAGGATCCTTTCGTGGATGAAATTCTTAGGCTACTTCACAGGATCACAGTGGACCTCAGTCCACAGCAGGTACACACGTTCTACGAAGCTGTAGGCTACATGATCTCTGCGCAACCAAACAAGCCTCAGCAAGAAAAGCTCATTGCGAAGTTGATGGAACTTCCCAATGCCGCAGTGAGTAATTTTCAGGCCACGTACACAAACATCTTATAGTGTATAAACTAGTGGGAGTCGCTTATGGCTCAAGCTGCGGCCAACAAAGATGTCCTCAGCGTTCCCGAAAACCTGCGTATATTGTCGAACGTTCTCAAAACCAATGTCGCAGCGTGCACATCTATCGGAACTTTCTTCCTACCCCAGATTGGCCTTATTTACATGGACATGCTGGGACTGTATCGCGCAGTAAGCGGTATCATCAGTGAGACCGTTGCAAAAGACGGTCAGTCCTAAAGACGCCCTCCTCATGTTTTATTCCTAACCAATCGTGTATTAAAGGGCTAATTGCTACGAAAACACCGAAAATCCGCCAATTGCGAACAGTCAAGAAGGAAATTCTCAAGCTGGTTGAGACTTACATTCGCAAAGCTGAGGATTTAGAGGCTGTCAATAACAGTATGATTCCACCATTGCTGGATGCAATCCTTGGGGATTATCACCGCAATGTGCCCGAGGCTCGTGACGCGGAGGTTTTGAATGTGATGTCAACAATTACTTCGCGGTTGGGTGTAAGTGCCTACCCATAGCCTGGCAAGGGCAACGATCTGATTCGTTTCAGAATTTGCTCACACCCCAAGTCCCACCGATCCTTGAAGCAGTCTTTGAGCCTACGCTTAACATGATCAACCAGGATTTTGCAGAGTTCCCTGAGCATCGTGTTGGATTCTTCAAGCTTTTGCGAGCAATCAACCTGAACTGCTTCCCAGGTATCACAGTTACTATTATGACGAAACAGCATTTTGCTCACCAAAGTCTCTTAGCATTGCTTGGCCTTCTCCCACAGCAGTTTAAATTGTTCATTGATAGCATTGTGTGGGCGATCAAGCATACGATGCGAGACATTGCCGAGACTGGCTTGAATCGTACGTGTTGTTGTTCCCTTGACCTTCGTATTCCCTATTTACCTTCTTGGCAGTGTGCTTGGAAATCATCAACAACTTTGCCAGTGCAGAAGCTCAAATAGCCAACCAGTTCTTCCAGCAGTACTATCTCAGCGTCCTACAGGACACTTTCTTCGTCTTGACCGACGCTGATCACAAGAGCGGGTTCAAATTGCAAAGCTTGCTTCTTGCTCGCATGGTTCAGTTGGTTGCGACAGACGCAATACAAGCACCCTTGTTCGACCCAGCCGTCGTCAATGACCCCAACATGACAAATGCCAAGTTTGTCCGCGACTATACAGCCAACTTATTGAAATCTGCGTTCCCCCATGCGTCGAGGTATGTGGTGTCCGTTTGCTTACCCTGCTAATTCTAACCTTTTCGCCGCGGTTAGCTCTGATATCATGGTTTTCGTGCTCAACCTGGCAGAATATCACTCGGACGCTAATCGCTTCAAGCTAGCACTGCGTGATTTCCTCATTCAACTCAAGGAGTTCTCGGATGACAACGCGGACCTCTTCGTGGATGAAAAGGAAGCTGAAGCAGCGCGCAAGGCGCAACAGGAACGCGAAGCAGCATTAAGGATTCCAGGAATGCTCAAGCCGTCGCAGCTAGAGGACAAGGACGAGGACATATGAACCTTTTGAGAGAGCCGAGTATCTCATGACATCTCATGTCTTTTAATATCACTGTTCTCCTTCCCTGAAACGACCACATCAACATCATCATAATCCATTCATCCCCTTCTACCCTCCCCGTCCATCCTCGCCCACTGTTCGCCACCCCTGCTATTTCACGTCGTTATTTGCTTTTTTTTTTGCTTGTGCCTCTCATATTTTGGATGTAACACTAAACGAAAGCTCTCGACTATGAGGGTGGATGTGTATCTCCGGATGTAGTGACTCGGTTAGATGAACATACAACAATTCTGTTTTGCATGAGATTGCACCACGTGGACGATCACGCGTGGATATGCTATCTTTGCTTGGCTGATCGTCGCACACGTAACATTGCAGCTCTTTCAGTTATCACAGGATGTTCAAAAAGTATGTTGTTGCTACCCTGTCACCAGCTCGATTGCCAATATCGACCTTGAAAACGGAAGATTTCAGCCGACGACTGATATCGCAGGCCAAACGCCGGTCAAGTCTTCTGTCCAACGAGGCATCCGATCGGCTTTACTTTCTTCATGGAAGGTCGACGCAGAGACGTTAGAGGAAATATGGTCGAAGAAAGAGTCGATCGTGCACGTAAAATGGTCCGTCGCAAAAGCACCACGTTTCACATTTCTTCTGCTCCTGATTTTCAAAACAGCAGAGATCACCTCTCTATCTACGCTCTGCACGGCGAGCCCCTCTTTTTCCAGCACTTTGACGGGCCATATTTTCCAACTTTGCGTCTGCTCCACAAATGCAAGTTATACATCTTTTATTCGCGTCCCATCATACATACTGAACTGGACTGGGCAAAAGATCCATTCATCCTCCCACACGTCCGCATCGACCGCGGCGCGATCCGGTTCCTGCTCGCAGGCGCGCACATGATGTGTCCCGGCTTGACGTCCGCGGGTGGNGCTTCCCCCGGCGAACGCGGCTTTGCCGGCCGGCACGCCCATCGCGTTCGATGCGGAGGGCAAGGAGTTCGCGGTCGGGATTGGGATCACGAAACTGGGCACGGAGGAGATGAAGGTGGTGAACAAGGGCGTCGGCGTGGAGTCGGTCACATACGTGGGGGATGATCTCTGGGCGATCCAGAAGTTGTAGTAGAGCGGGTCCTTTTTGCACGCTCTCCCCCCCATAACGCGCTGATCTTCGCCCCCGTCGTGCCACTTACCGCACTTGGCAAGGAAACTGTTTTGTGCGAATGCTCGGCGTTCGGCGTATTGTATAACATTACAAGTAAAAAAATAAATTGGGCGGGACTTCTGCCTAGAGGTTAAACCCTAAGTATTCCATAGTACACCTTCTTTCGAACACAGGGGCCCAGGGCTCTTACAGTAAAGACGTCGCGGACAGACCTGGGCCCAATCGTTCGCCAGTTTGCAGAGGTCTGGTGACACGTCGATGTAGACCTTGTGATGTCCTTTTCCTGCCTCCCTGCTTGATCCTCTCTTGATCCTGATCGTGGCGAATGTTCGCGTAAGCGCCGTCAATTCCGGTGACTGCGTGAAGGGTGCGGTGCCGCGCTCGGTACTTGATTTGGGGGGGATGCTTTCCCTTCTTTCCTATGACGCTGCTTTCACGAGACTCATCGAACAGCTCAAAGACATAAATCAAACGCACCCTTGACTCGAACGGCTGCGCGGGGAACAATTGGGGGTTA
The DNA here is from genome assembly GCA_003313875.1 of Russula aff. compacta. NCBI lineage: Eukaryota > Fungi > Basidiomycota > Agaricomycetes > Russulales > Russulaceae > Russula > Russula aff. compacta. The sequence goes on along the minus strand of QLOT01005347.1, from coordinate 7,066 downwards.
ACCATTTCGGCTTGGCTTCTCGCACGTTTTGTGATCTGCCCATAATAATACTGTACTTTGTTCAACCAACCCCACTTGACTTGGTTGAGTCATTGGATTGTCCGATCTTCTGATGCAATACCTTCCTAGGATACCCTTTTGTGTAGGTGTGCCGTAGACGATTCCATTGCAGTCCCTACCTGAAATAGTACCACCGACCGCGGCCGTCTTCGAGCAATCAATGCGTCATGCATCATGCTTCGTCTGCGCCCATCCTGATATACCAGTGGCAGCCTATTAGAGGATGGACGTAATTGAATTGGATGGCAGGCGCCATGCGCACTTACCTTGCAATCCCTTGATTTACCCGAGTCTGGCAAGACTCGGTCATAGGGCCCCACATGCGTTTGCTTTGTTCTTGTAGCACCTCATGCGAGCACTCGCGATAAGGAAAAGCAACAAGGAACACCCCCCCCACATAGTTCATTCATAGCGTAAGTGATCAGTACGATCAGTCACCGGTTATCTTTTTGATGACTGGACAAGATTTGTTCTTCTGCTGCGTCGAGTCGTCTGCACGTTCGTTATTGGCTGCGAGCCTGAAGGGCCAAAAGTAAAGAGGCCGGGGACAGATGTGAATCATTTCGAGAACGGGAAGCAACCTTGCGCCCCTTGCAGATCTTCTCCTCTCCCTCCCTCTTCTCCCTTCCCCCCAGGTGCCGACATTTTTTTTTTAGTGTTCGAGGCACTTGTGCTATTGATGAGCGCTCTGACCCATTCGTCCCCGGTCGGGGCTCCTATCGTGTGGGGATGATGGTGATGATTATGGCGTGTGCCTTCCCCACCTGTGGGGCCATGATATGACAGACCACCCACAACTACTGCAATTTTGTGCAATGCGCCCAACCCTGTCTTGACTTAGTGCGGGTATGCCGTTGTTTCCCAGGCAGGGCGGGCGCATTCATGTCAAGGCCGATGTCATGGCTGGTGGGGTACTCCGACGCAAATGACTATACCGCAATATCCTCGGTTTTGGGATAGTACAACGAGGCAACGCAGGGCGGGGGCGCGCGGTGGGGAGGGGATCCTATCACAATCATTCCCATATTCCGACCAACCAGAAAACGCCCACATTATCTCCATTCCGCGAAGCACGCAAGCCTCTCATCACATCCGCGTCGTCTTCATATTTGGTGATCGTATATTATCGTGTCATGTCACTTTTCTTCAGATCAGGAGAAACGTATCGTTCTACGATCAACCCCCTCCCCTCCCCCCTCCACCCAACCCACATATGCTTCCTGCCCTCTCTGGCGATTAGCAACTGTGGGTTTTGCGGTCGGAGTCAGCGGGATTGACTGGTCCAGCCCCGCCTGGCGGGCGCTAGAACGTAAATTGACGGCGTCTGGACTCTGCCATCAAACGAGCGTCTGACCCCCCAGACCGAACGCCCTTCCCCCCTGCACGTTTCATATATACAGCTACGGCGGTTGAAAAATACATACGCTGATGGGGGTAGTGGGGGAGGTGGCAATAATCGTCTACCCACAGGCACATACATGCGCTGCGCGAGGGCGAGTTAGGTTTTGGTTCTCAGCAAGCATATTTGGCGCGCCCCTTCCCTGCCTTGCCCCACTTTTTTTAATTAATTCCAAACAATCATATGAATGGAATTTTACTTTTTTTTCCTTGTTCACGCTGTCAAATACAGCTGAGTTGTTTCTCGCGCGACTCTCTGTGCGGTGACAACGCGATTGGAAGATAACTTTTTTGAGCCTGTTGTGACGCCGCGTGGGCCCCACCTCCAATCAACAACAACAACAACAACCAACCGAGCGAGCGGGCGGGCGTGATCTGATGATGGTTAGCGCGGCAACCCCGGCCGCACGGGAATTGCCATTCATTGCCACCGACCGATGCACGGAAAATGAGGTGAGTGGTTGCTGTGGAACGAAGGCGAAGGCTCGGTGGGATCAGGTATCGAATCGTATCGTATCATACAACTACAACTACAAACCACCCCAAATAATAAATTGCATTGCTATTGTCAATGATACTGTATGCACCCTGGATGACCCACATAACCCAACCTAGGATAGCACTCCCTTTGTAACGGCCGACACACTCCATCCAGAGCAAAAAAACTCTCTCGAGCTACTTTTATCCCATTTACAATTAAAATGATTGTTTGGGTCATATGATATGAGAAGGGTTGAGTGTGTGACTGCTCACCCCACCACCCCACTCTATTGTGCTGTGTGGTGCTGTGTCCCCCGGTGGCACGTCACCTGCCCTCCCTCCCCCGTCCGGAGCTTCTCCTCCCCCCACTACGGCACATATTGGCGTACCGTATAGCCCCTCCAGCCAGCACTTGTACAGCACACCAGAGAAATCGCAAAAAGAAAAGACATGCACGTGGGCGCGTCCGGTGCCCGTGCCGGTACCCACGTCAATACCGGGCCTCAGGCGTAGGGGTACTGTGCTGCGCTCCATCCCATTGGGCAAGATTCGAGTCGAGAGAGGGGCGATGCTTAGTCATACCGGAAAATTAAAGTTTTTGTTGTTGCGCACGTCAACAACGGCAACCAACGTCAACGTCAACGTCAGCAGTCCACAGCACGCCGAATGCCCCCCCAATACGGACAGAAGGGGCTAAAACCCGCGCGGACGGCGTTGTCCGTTTAGGGTCCTCCTCGCATTCTGCAATTTTTTTCGCTTCCGCGGCTTCACAGTTTTACATAGCTAAGCGGGGAATTAGGAGCTTCTTGTGCGCATGCTAGCAAGTCAGTGGCAAGTACTCGCACTATGTCTCCACAAGTGTGGCGTCCATTTGACTAGAGCAGGCGATAAGCCACGGGACTATGAAATCATGCCTGATTGTTTCAGGGTCGAGATGCATATTCGAAGGCCCAAAGGTAAACTCCGGATCTCAGATCCCAGCCTAAAAAAGTCTTATCTTCCCTCTGCCTTGTTGCGGCGTATTTGGTTGGAATCATAAACACGCGAGTAACGCACATCAAAAGAACCGATAATTGGCACCTGAGATTTCCCCGGGGATGAAGCACAGAATAATGAGAACGAACGACAAGAAAGCACAGGAAAGAGAGGCAGATGAGACAAACGCAAATGCAGGTGGGGGATGGGGGACAGGGGGAGCATGCAGATATGGGATATGTATAGTAGAGACCAAGCGTCTGGTCCAGCACTAGCATTCTTGGGCGTAGACACTCTCGAACAAGTGGGGAGGATTAACGGAATCATGAGCAAATGGAAGGGGGTCGAGCTCTAAACCGTGACGAAAATAGGAAGAGTCCGCGTTAACGTACACCTGTGGGACAACCTGACGCCGGTCGTGGTCCGAAGTCCGCGCGCTTGTGTCAACAAGCGATATCGACGGGGAGCGTGTATCAGGAGTGGGGGTGGAAAACGCATCAGACTCATCGTCCGACAAATCCTCGACAGTGTCCGGCACAGGCAAGTCATCAATGTCATCCTCGGCGTTGTAAGGTAGCGCAACGTTGAATGGGGGGTAGGCAGAGTCAAGGGAAGTATTAATGGGTTGGAGCTCGAGGGGACTTAACAATGGGGGATTGTATGGTGGATAGACAACAGGGTATGGCATAGAGATAGGAGAATTATTATACACGGGGTGGCGGAGATCTTCGGTGGAAGATGTAGGAGAACCTGAAGGCGTGAGAGGAGGCAAGTCATCCTCATCATCGTCGTCGCCGACATGGAGAAGAGATTCAGGCGAGTCATCAGAGTCTTCGTGTTCGAGCGACTCCAAGAGCGAGTCGAACCATTGCTTCTCCGAGCTGTCGTTGTCCGCACTGCAAGAACTATCAAGAAGCTTGCGGGCATCCGGATAGATGAAAGAGTCGTGTTCTACATCGAAACAGACCTCCTCATCTTCCTCGCCTGCATCAGAGTGGTAGGGGGGGAGTAGCTCAGAAGTATTGTTGGGGATACAAGTGGCGGTGCTATCGGGCTGTGAACGGGTAATCGAGTTTTTTAGAAGGACCCAACGGTGCAAGCTACAGCTGTCCTTGGCGCCTCCGCCAATGACCAAGCTTAGCTTGGACCGGGTGACTTGAGATAAACTCTGGTTATCTGACGACATTGAATGGTACGATAAGGGGGACGCGAGACGCATTGATTGAGAGACTGTGCCCCAAGGTTGATGAGACAGGGGTCACGCTGGCAAGACGGGGCCAAGCACTCACAATATGAAGACGATGGAGACGACAGGATGGCTGTCTTTTTTTCAGCGGTGTATGCGGTATACGATGAAAGGCTCGAAAAGGATGGTGCCGTGCTTTGATTTTCGCGCGTGCTTGTCAACCATACTGGTGATGATTGGGAAACGCCGTCGCTGTCTGGGGGGAGTGGGGGACAGGGGACGGGAGTCGGTGGAGAGGAAGAAATGGTTGCAGAAGACAATTCCTTTAAAGGAGCATTTAGGGTGTCGAGGACGAGGACAAGTAGAGAGGGTGGATGGGGGGGAAATGTGCCGAAATGCGAGTGTCGTGCCCGCTTTTATTTGCCAACTAAAAGTGACTCCTCACGTATCCTGTCCAAATTCCGGGTTCCTGGTTTCCTCCGTTGGACAGGATCGGCTTCGGCCATCCCGAAGCTCCGAATATGCTCATTCGTTCGTCATTTGCATTCGGCCCACGGCCCCTTTGTTTCAGCATCTCTCTGTGACTGTAATGCTCATCTAAGCCGAAGCCCGACTGACGTGTTTATACACCATTGTTTGCGCACAATGTCCAGATCCAGACGAAACCAACCAATACACGACTCCAGTGCGAACATCCATCCACTCAGCGCTCGACCATCATCTCTTCGTCCCCCACATCCTCGTCCTTGACCGTCTCCAGTAGCTTTTGAATCTTCTTGACACTTTTGGGCGACACGTCCCTCGCCACCGCCAGCATCTGGGCGGACTTGACCTTGTTCCCAGTCAGCCGGTACGCTCTAGCCAACTGGAAGATAACGTTCGACTCTTCTGGGGATGAGTCACGCAGGTATTCTAGATCTTTCACGGCAGCCTATCAATTAGCGGAATGTAAAAATACGTTAGCGCACCCGCTCGGAGATCGTGATACCTCGAACTGCAGCGCCATACGCACCTCATATCGCTTCATAGAGATAAGCATTTTCGCTCGCCGATAACGCACGAGGGCATTCTCCGGAGATAATTTCACTGCCTCATTGAAAAGCGCAAGAGCACCTTCTCGATCTCCGCGCCTCTCCACAGCCTAGCCCATAGCCAACGTTTACAGTCAGTGCCGCAGATATACGGTAGAGCGCGCGGTCAGTCCCCCACGCACCATGCCTACGCAGCCAAGAAGCACTGCATTGTTGGGGTGAATCTCGGCGGCTTTCCTATAGTGATACTCTGCCATACGGATTTTGCTTTTCCTTAGATAACACGTCCCTAATCCGTACCTGCATAGACACGCGTGGGCAGGATAAGCATGCATTATCCTCAAACGAGGGCGAATATTGCCAGAACTGGCATCGGAAGTAACTTGGTGCACATACCAAGCGTTATAATGCCGTGCGTCTGCACGAAGCGCCATCTGGAACGACAGGATGGCCTTGTCGAGGTCTTCGTCAATGAACTCGTGCCCCGCAAGCGTGAACGCGTACGCGCAGGTGGGGTCCAGTTGCTGGGCACGCCGAAAGCACGTCAACGCCTGGGCCCGCTCCTTCTGCAATGAGAACGTGTTGCCTATCGCTATCCACGCTTGAGAGGAACGTGGGTCGATCGAGAGAAGCTCTTGTGCCAGAAAGGATAATTGTACTGTCCGTTGGAGATGCCATAGTAAGGTTGAGTATACTTCCATGTCCCACAACCTATATGGGTCCAGTGCCCGTACGGCCTGGAAGGCGCGTTCCGCCTGTATAACCACATGATGTCAACGTGTTTCGCACGGAATGGGAACATAAAACGCTAATAGACAAGTACGTACAGATGTGTAATCGGTCCGCTCGTAGTGCGCTTTCCCCACCATGGCCATCACATAAGGGGATCTTTGATGAACATGTGGCAGCTTGTCTAATTCTTCCATACAAAGCGCCGTATTGTACATCGCCAGTGCCCTCGTGGCACTTGCGAATAATCGCATGAGGTCGTAAATGTATTGGTCTGCGAGTTCGACTTCGTACGCCTCCTGTGCGGCCTGTTCTTGCGATGCCGTCCAGTTGCTCGGCGCTGGTGATGTGTCCGACCGAGGGGATTGCGCTATTGACTGGGGCGATTGCGAATGTGTTGCGTCGCCGCTGGGAATGGGTTCATCTTCAGAATCGGTCGACTGCGACCGTGTGCGCGTGCGAGGCCGACGTCGGTCTCGGACCGGTGGTGGCTAATAAAGGGAACAATAAGCAACAAAGCTTCCGCCCATACGTCACCAGGCGGATGAGACCACCGACCTTGTTCGGTATTGGTGGCTTACTGGAAGTGCCCAGCAGTCGCGCGCTCCGCCGTGTGCCCACGCCCGGCGCACTTCCGTCTCGGTCGGACCGATTACCAGCTGTCGGTGCATGCCTGGAGGAGGACGTTGCCGCGGGCTGAGGGCGGCGGCCCGCTGATGAGAAGAGATTAACAAGAGTCAAGGCCGGGCGTGCGCGTGCCTTTTTTGAGCGTGCATCGTCCGCCGCGGCCACCGGTTTGGATGCTTTCTCCACACCACGTGTCGTAGGCCGTAACTTTTTGGGAGCGGGCCCACCCTCATCCGCGGAAGAAAGTGCGCGAGAAGAGAGCATGACGGCCCCTCTGGCACGCTGATGGGCTTGGAGGATGGAAATGTCGGGCAGGTGAGAGACCGTGTCGTCGGTTAACCTACGTGGTGCGATATTAGAGTTTGGCAAACGGGAGTAGTTGTGTTCTAGCCCACATGGAATCTCGAGGCCCTAGTCGTCCCATACGGACTGGCAGGGCGTTGACGAGTTCTGGTCTTCGGAACAGGTTTCCGGTGTTGCCGGTGTCAGGCGTAAAGAAGCCCACTCCAGTGGCGGTTGGACGTGAAGGTTGCGTCGCCTTGCTCGTCAGCTGTTCATCCGGTGAAGTGCGTTTTATTGG
>QLOT01005326.1:0-16584 GCA_003313875.1 Russula aff. compacta | reverse complement strand
CAACTACTATTTATCTACGACGCCGCCTCATATTCTAACTAATTGTCTGAGCTGGGAATGTAGCTAAATGGCTGGCGTACTCTTTATTGTAAACTACTCATGTCTCGGGTGATTATCTACGCGAGTCCGATCTGTAGCTACCCGAATTCAATCACACCGTTCCGAGCTGGTGCTCCGACGCTCCGATCCAAGGCTCTCCCTTCTGCCAAGGCCAAGCATTTCGCGGCAGGACTTGTCTAGCTTGACTGCGCGCGAAATGAGAGGGTGTCGAAGTGGACCTCGGATAGGAACATCCTCAGATCAGAGCGTCAAAGCGCCGGCTCGGAATGCACCGATCTGACTCAGATAGACCTGATCGGAATAACCACCGATACATATGAGAGAACGGCAGCTGTATAGCTACATATGGACAGTGCTATGTACATTGTTTAAGTAGCACTACTGTCACCGTGCCGTACGCGCGACACTGAGGTGAGATATTTGAAATGATAAAAGGAAGGTGTGGCGGAGTGGTAGGCAACGCAGAAGGGGTACACGCGATTATGGGACGCTCATGGTTCGTTATTATTCTTTGTATGCTACTGAAGTATTTATGCTGCGACCAACTGAGCCGCAGGGCTGAGTGAGATGGAACACATGTTTGTAAGTATGGTAACATAAATGTGAAACAGATCAGATATAATTGTTCATTGTCTCGGATGCGCGTGCCTCATACACATCCATATTCCAACAATATTTACTTACTGTTCATGGTCTTTTCCATGTCCTTACGCCCTGTAGTACATTGTTGTCCAACAGACAACGCGCGGGCGCGTCCGCAATCCCTCATTTTAATCCTAAGATTGGCATCAACCTCGAGTTTAGAGTATATGCAATTAGAACTAGTATAAATGTCTTGTACTTAGTGTCTGCCAGTGGGTGGTGTGCACGATTGCCCACTCCCAAGCAGCAATCCACTCGTTTTTTCCCCTCGCGCGTGCCCCGTTTTTCCATCACGCCTTGCCTTCAATTTCTCCTACCTCCGTTCCGAGCTCACCTCTGACAATGGTCGTATAAAAGTAACCCTTTTCTATCGGCAGTGTAAGTAAAAGTTGAACCAACTTCACTGCAGCATGGCTGACGAGTCCACCCTTGGGATACCACTCCTCACAGGAATGCTCGTCCTCGTCTTCCTATTAATCGCCTGGTACAGAAGCAGGAGCCCCCTAGTAAGTCGCGTATTCTCTTGTTATTTATGCCATTACTAATAAGTGGGTCTCTAGCTCGACGCTATCCCTACGATAGGGTATTCTGACCCTATTCTCTCGTATTTGACTGTCTTCCGTTACAACTCCTTTGATGGCCTTCCCATGGTCAAAGAAGGCTACGAGAAGGTAACGGCCTCTGAGTAGTTGATTCACGTTAGCTTGCTCAAGCTGATGCTAGTATAAGGGTAAGTTGAAACCAGGTTTATTCAAGATCCCCATGTTCCGGCGATGGATGGTGTTGCCGACGAATACTGAACTAATTGAGGACATCAAGAAGGCCCCAAATGGCATCTTATCATTGGTGGAATCAAGAAGAGAGGTGCGTACCATGTACGCAAGTTCGACCTTCATTCAATACAATCATATTAGACCCTTCAGACGGATTACACCTTTTCCGTGTTAAATAGAGAGGACAACTATGAAAGAAGCGTCGCTCATTCAAGATTGACACGGGACATAGCGGCTATTTTCGAACAAGTCAATGACGAAATGGTTGTGGCATTGGGTGAATGTATGTCAATGAGTAGTGAAGGTATGTTACGCACCCACGACTGATGCGTTGACGTCTCATGAGAAGCCTAGAGTGGGTCAAGATATCCATTCTACCGACTGTGCAGCACATAATTTGCCGCACCTCAAATCTCATGTTCGTTGGCCCCTCTCTTTGTGCGTGGTCGTTCTCCAGTTTGTCAAGAGACATCTGCTGACGTTTTACAGGCCGGGATCGTGACTATCAGAAACTGGCCATTACCTTAGCAGAAAATGTGGAGAAGTTCGCCAACATTATTGCTATGTTTCCGGAATCCCTCAAGCCGTGAGCCTAGATCCTCCTCCACACATTATTATGTGATTAATATCAAGTATAGCATAGCCGCGCGAATCTTGTTCAAACTTCCATCCAAGGTGCGACAGACGATGGAGTTTATCAAGCCCATTGTCAACGAACGATTCGCGAAAATGGAAGATCTTGGGGATACCTGGAATGACGCTCCAGTTCGTACCCTGTCCCATCCGACATTGTTCTTGTTTATAAAGTGGGAAAAAAGAATGATATGTTGATGTGGCTCATGAGCGAAGCGAAAGGAGTGGAGAGGTCTCTGGAAGGTCTAGCTCGACGACTGATCAGACTCAACTTTGCAGCTATTCAGACAACCTCTCTTGTGAGCGGCTCCACCGATTAAGTTGCTGCATCAGATTCCTGATTATGCACGGCGCAGACGTTTATCCAGGTATTTTACCGCCTTCTTGCTCACCCGCAGTATCTTGCGCCCCTCCGACATGAGGTAGAAGCCGTGGTAGCACAGGAAGGCTGGACGAAAGCTGGGGTGGACCAAATGCACAAACTCGACAGTTTCGTGCGGGAGACCCAACGAATCGATGATCTGGACATCCGTTCGTCGACCTTTTTCCACAGCAACTCTGTTACTGACGTCTACTTTTCAAAGTGGGGGTGACTCGCCTGGCATTACGCCCCTTCACATTTTCCAACGGCGTGACTATCCCGGCAGGTACATTTGTAGCGCTTCCACTTGGTGCTATCCATACAGATGGCGAAATATATACAAATCCTGATCAATTTGACGGTTTTCGCTTTTCGAAGATCCGCGACTCGGAGGGTGGTGCTTTAGCGGCTAGATATCGAGCGGTTGCTACGTCTTCCAAACATTTGGCTTTTGGTCTTGGGCGACAGGCCTGGTGAGTAATTCTGCCCTCTCTGGCTTTCTTATCTCTACCCACACATTTTTAACAGCCCTGGACGATTTTTCGCTGTTAATCAAATTAAGGCATTGCTGGCACATATTATAATGTCCTACGAGTTCAAGTTTGAGGAGGGCATGGGAGTCCCACCGGAATTTCGCATGGGTTCGCTGCGAATCCCCCGAAATGTCGAGCTGTTGTTTAGGAAACGTCAGGAATAGGAGGCTCTGTATATGTACTCTCAATTCCGAGCAGGCTGTAGTCGGTGTTAAAGTGTTTTGTTGTTCGCAAAATTGCACGTTTTGGAATATTTCGAGGCCGCAGGTCATAGTTAAAGCCGACATTGGAAATCATTGCGCGGTGGTGAACGACAGCGACTTGTGCACGTGGATGTGCGAGTTCGATCGCTCTATAGCCGACCCTGCTCCAATGGCCAGTACCTCTGGCGTCTGAATATATTCTTCTCGTCCCCCACTCTTATCTCCATTGCCTCCCATTCCCAATGTGGTGCATCTGGTTCAGCTGAGCGGTGATATCAATGGAGATCGGACTGTCAGTGCATACATACATACTATCATGATTTGAGTGCAGATCCGGCTGCATGGGACAGCAGGAAGTAAAATATCGGCAGATCAAGTGGAAGATGGCTTTCGAGGCCCGGGATATAAATCCAGAGGGACTTAAGATTCGAGCGTGATCGAAGTTAAACTTGCAGATAGATGAGGGGACAGGCACAGTACTTGCTGGGCTGTCCCCGATTCGCGCACGAATGCGCTGGGTCACCTCGTGAATGCCGACATCGTAAATGTCGTCAGTCGACATACTTCTGAACCAGACCACGTCTTCTTCCTCCGCCAGATTGGCCTCGCTCTGCGTGTAACAGCCAACAGTATCGCGCAACAGTATTACGCAGTGTGTAGAATAGAAGGAGAGAAGGAGCTACCGTGCGAACCGCGCTGCAGGAGCAGAATACACGTGACGTCCAGCGCTAGAGCCGAGACCTTCATTTATATCGTGGAGGGACACGGCTCTCTCAGAACTACTACCCCCTCCCCCCCAAAAAAAAAACCATGCGCGAGCGCGAGCGACGCATTCATATCCTCGAATTGTTTCGAAGCCCTGTTGCTAGGGGTTGAGTCCTCAAGACAGAGACCACGAACGGTGGCAAGGACGAATGCGACGACTCCCGAGGCAATGCCCGTGGGACCAAAACAGGTGGCTGGTCTGTACGTCACCGCTGCCTCGAAGGGTATCCCGAGCAGCACGATGTTTAATGCTAGAACCGCGTCTTATAGTTCGAGGCAGCAGAAGTAAGGGAGGTGCGAGAGCTTGAAGGCAAGGCGCCAGGTCAGTCAACGCGAGGTCGAGCTGCGTACTTTTTCTCACCCCAAGTTTCAGATGAGGCATGAATGCATGAACTCCCTGCGCTTCTGTTGCAGCTCAGCCTTGCGAGCCATTTAGGTTAGTCCCGCGGCGGACCATGTGGATGCCTTTCTTGAAGAGTCTGTTAAATAAAGTGGCTACGTCACAATGAGTTTTGCTATCATCATGATTCTCACTTTTCGCTGGTTCCACCAATGGCCAAGGGAGGTCCATGAGGTCACAATTGAAACGGTAAGAATCATCTTTTGGACATCCTTTGGCTGAGAGTAGTAAGAGTTTTGGGAATCAGGTAATCCGGCTTTACAGTTCATGTGGGAATAGCCCCGTCGTTAGAGCTCATCACACTGCATCCTTGCTGAATTGTGGCAATGACCCAGAACGAACAGATCCAAGTTTACACGCGATCCATTCTTAAAGCCTTGCCTATCGGGCGCTGTCCTAAATTTCGGGTGTCTTTCTCGTACTGACGCGCTGCCTGCATCATGGGCCTCGGGACTGCTCGAACTAGCGGGGGATTTTTACCACTGTGGCCGCGGCTGAGTCCAATCATGCGTCTGGGGAACTCATCCGAGTCAGTCGCTATCCCCTTTGCATCGGATCCCGTAGAGATTAGGAAGCCAGCAATGCACGGTACATCCCGCTATGAAGTTCATATCGCTTCACCTGAGTACCGAGGATCTTCTCTGTTTCGTCTCCTTAGCCGTTCCTTCAATGGGCCTCTGCTATAAAGCAAGCATTTCCTTCTCCCTCCTCGGTACAGGACTGCTGCCGCTGCCCCCAGTTGTTTGCTGTCTGCTCGATATCTGTTTGAGGCGACCCCGTCCCCCAAACACGGTTATAACCTCAATTCCACTCTCATCCAGGAAGCCGAGATATGTTCGCCCACAAGCAGCTGTTTTCTGCCGTTCTGCTCTCCGGGCTCGTGGCCTTCGCTTCTGCTCAGGCGCGCTCCTGTTGCTCGCGCAACGGTACCGTCCATCGTGGCGACACTTGCGATTCCTTTTCCGCGCGATACAACGTGTCCACGTACGTTCGTCCGTCGTGAAAAATGTGGGGATTTAAGAAAAAAAACTCCTGACATTTCCCCTCCTTCCATGTGGACCACAGCTTCCAGCTCACCAGCGTCAACAAGGGCATCATCGACCTGCCTTGCGACAATCTCTTCCCTATGGAGGTGCTGTAGTTTAGATTGTTCTTTCCTTCTATGTAGCTTACTTTTGTGTGCGGTTTCTCTGACCACGTGGCTCTGTAGCCTCTTTGCCTGGGCCTGTTTGGCCAGGATTGCGCCACTATCACCGTGGTAAAGCCCGGCGATACATGCGATATGATTGCTGATGCCACTGGTATCCCGGTGATGACGCTCCTGGAGAACAACCCGAACGTCGGGCAAAACTGTGACATCTATTCTGGTGAAGTGAGACATTGCTCCCTCGTTCAACGATCTCGTTCTGACATTTTTTAGGTTTTGTGTACGGCCAGCCAGATCTTTGACTACAGTACTTCGGAATGACCGGGATCATGTATTCTATTGCATTATGTATAACGTGTCTTGCTTGATCGAGGTTGGTTGTTTGCTGCGCTGTCACAATCAGGCAATGAACGTACTGTACACGAAGGACTGCATCCATGACTACAGTAATAATAAAGGTACAAGCAGATTGCCCACACGAATCTGCCTAAGAATAGCACGAAACTATAGACGGCTTAGAGTTACGACTCGAGCTGAGCACCGTGACCGTATTTACGGCTATACGGGCACCCATAATACGGTGAATGAAGGTGGGATTAAAAAAGTGTTCAAGTTTGGTTTGGGCTCGGATCTCAGAAATGAGCCTGTCGCGCTCCTGGACAAGTTCCTGCTGCTTCATCACGAGGTGACCAAACGGATCCATCCCTTCGCGTCCATCGACTTGACCATCATCCATCCAGATACCCGGCGAGTTCGACATAGTCAAAGCCTCGAGGTCCCTATTGATAGCCATGTATCTCTCTGCTAAAGGCTTTTTGACGGCTCCAAGTTGGTCATTTGAAGTGCGAAGCCCCCGCATCTCTGACCAAAGCAGGCCTCGACCTCGTTCGAGAGTCTTGATTGCCCGCTCTAGTTGACCGATGTGTACCAGATATGATGCATAGTCAAGTGGTAGCATCTCATAATAATCGCGCATTGCCACAAGACGGAAATGCTGGGTGTGGAGGGTGGGGGCAAAGGAGAGAGATTCTTGCATCAATGAGATAGAATTCTCGTATGCGGTGAGTGTGGATGGGTGTTTGGAACCCCGCACGCACAGCGTCCATTCACATGAGGTCATGAGTCGACGTGGTACCTCCCTGCTTGTATCGGCGACGGCGATGGCAAATAGTTGGATGATTTCATCTAAGTCCTTTCTGTCCTCAAACAGCTTGAACCGAGAGAACAAGGATGTAATAAGCGGTCGAGCGGAATCATGAGGACTAATTGGCCGTAGACTTGACATTTTGAAGAGCTCACGGTACACAGAAATTGACTCATCGAGGCAGTTGATCTTGTTTGTGAGGCGGAACGCACGGAGGAGAATATCGCCAAACATGTAAAGTGTGAATGCGACATACGAGTTAGGGGATGCAATGCAGAGCCTGCAGTACTCGATAGCCTTTTCGATGTCCGCTAGATCCGTGATGTGGATCATGGATGTAAGTGCTCGGAGATGAACATATTGATTTTTCATGTCTGGCACCACCGAAGGAAACTTGACAGCGTTTGATTTAGTCGTTTTCGTAGACGCGCGCAGATGCGAATCGTCGACCGCTTGTTGCGGACTACTTGTGACACCGAACTCTTCGGAGCGTCTCTTTTCGAGACGTGCCAACGCCTCAGTAACAGAGCGACGATGTGGATCTTCGAATGACATTGCATTGAGATGATTACGTGTGCGGAAAATCGCCTCCTCTAAACAGGGCCCCGGGGAACCTTGGGTAGGTCTTCCGCTCGCTGTGGTATACAGAAGCCAAGGATTCATGCTAAGAACTGTTCCAGCTCATGATCCTGACATAAGGAGTTGGGTAACCATGACATTGCTTCAATGTCGGGTGTAGAAGAACAAGTTCCCGCGAGTTTCTCGACCTCCTGTATTGCAAAGTCTAATTCGCTGGGATTGTTCGGATCCAGGGTCGCTTCGTGAAAGCTACCTACGTCGCGTAATAGCTCTTAAAAGGTGAGAGCGCCGGATGAGGATCACTTTCAGAGAGAAAAAAACAGGAAAGTGGGTGGAGTATAGACTTTGAGGATAAATGTATGACATCATGCTGTACTTGTATAGACTGATGGCCACGACGATGAGGAAACCATCAGAGGTCAACATGACGAGCGTGAAGAGGAATACGAAGTGGTGCAAGAAAGTATGCGGGGAGCGGGCCGTGCGTTGAAGTTCCACCAGTGATCCTTGCACCATGCACGCTTAGAAACGTGCACGCCGGTGCGGACTAGAAGCAGGTATCTGCGGACCCATTCTTGCACCCAGGTGGGAACACGGCAGCGGCAAGACTTAGCTCCAGAGCCACAAACCAGAAACCAGAACGGGCCCGTTATCGCTGTAGGATAGGCGCCGGTATGGGAGTGATAGTGGCCATTGAGTTTCGGATGTTCAAACTGAGCTGCAATTTATAGTCCGGCCAGGTAACGTGCGCGAAGGACGCGTACTGTAAAGGCAACACAACAAGTTGAGCGGGCGGCAGACCATGTGGATGCCCTTCTTGAAGAGTCTATTAATTCAAGTTGCCATGGACTTTGCCATCATGATCCTCAAATTTCACTGACTCCATCGATGGCCAAGTAAGACCCATGAGGTCACCTTTGAACGGTAAGAATCATCTTTTGGCTATCCTTTGGATGAGAAGAGTCAGATGTTTCGGAATCAGGTAATACGTCTTTACAGTGCATGTGCGGGGAAGGAGATACTGTAGCCCCGTCGTTGGAGCTCACCACACTGGCTGGACATTCAAATCGAAGTGTAGCAACGACCAGGAACGAACAGCTCCGAGTTTACACGCGGCACGTTCTTAACACTCTTGACTCTTGGGCGCTGTTCTGAATTTCGGGGCTTTTCTCGTCCTGATGCGCTGCTTGTGTTACGTGGATTGGGACCTCGCTCAAACTAGCAGGGGATTTGTATTATTAGTCGCGGCCCATACGTCATCCCGGGAGCTCATCCGAGTCAGTCGCCTTCCTCTTATGCATTAGATCCCAACGAGATTACGAAGCTAGCAATGCACACGACATCCCGCTATGAAGTACATATCGTTTCACCGGACTAGCTTGACTACCGATGATCTTCTCTGTTTCATCTCCTTAGCCCTTCTTTGGATGGGCCTCTGCTATAAAAGCAGGCCTTTCTTTTCTCTCTCCGTCCCCCAACACGGTCGTGTTATCGCACTCTCACCCAGGAAACCGAGATATGTCTGCCTCCAAGCAGCTGTTTTCTGCCGTTCTGCTCTCCGCGCTCGTGGCCTTCGCTTCTGCCCAGGTAGGCCCCACCTGCTCGCGCAACGGCACCGTCCAGCTCGGCGACACTTGCGATTCCTTTTCCGCGCGAAACAACGTGTCCACGTACGTTCGTCGGTCGTGAAAAAAAATGTAGGGATTAAAAAAACTCCTTCTGACCTTTCCCCTCCTTCCCGACCACAGCTTCCAGCTCGCCAGCGTCAACAAGGGCGTCATCGATCCGCTGTGCGACAATCTATCCGTTGGAGAGGTCCTACTGTTTTAAATCGTTCTTCCTCCTTACAGCAACTTACCTGCCCACGTGGTTCTGTATGTGTAGGTTCTTTGCCTGGGCCAGGTGGGCCAGGATTGCAGCACCGTCACCGTATTACATGCCGGTGATTCATGCAGTGCAATTGCTGATGCCGCTGGGATCCCGGTGACGACGCTCCTGAAGAACAACCCGAACGTCTTCTCGAACTGTACCAACATCTATCCTGACGAAGTGAGATATCGCTCCCTCGTTCAACGACCTTATTCTGACACCTTTTAGGTTTTGTGTACGGCTAGTCAGATCTTTAACTACACTACTTCGGGATGACCGGGATCCGGGAACGATGCGGGATCACGTATTCTATTCCATCATGTATACCCTGCCTTGCTTGATCGATGTTTGTTTGTTTGCTGCGCCGTCACAATCAGGCAATGAAGTATTGTACATGAGGAACCACGTCCATAACTAACAATAAAGGTACAAGCAGATTGCCCACATGAAGATGACTAAAAATAGCTCGAAACCATAGGCGTCTCTACAACGGCTTGAAGTTACGAGCCGCAGAGAGGCGTAAAGGCAACACTTCCCACCGTCGGCGATCCCACGCCTTGTCACTAAGTCCTCTGAGCTCCTCAGGCGTCAGTCCAACGACACGGACGGCACGATCACGCGCAGGGTCATCGTCAACCTCGGTATCCTCCCCGCGATCCTGCTCCTCCACCTCATCCTCGCGGAGATTAAAAGAATCGTCGGTCCCGGCGGTGATGGGGTCAACCGCGGAGATAGGCGAGCCTCCGATGAAGGACAGTGGAGCGCGGAATGCAGAGGCTAGCGCGTCGGCCGCCCCGTCGAGGAGGCTGCGCGGGCGGCGACGGGGGAGCATGGTCAGGTGGAATGTTTGGGCACGCCAGACAGTGCCGCCAGCGTACGCGGGGTCGTTCTCAAACTCAACGGTGAGGACGCCCGTGGGGCCGTTGTAGCGGAATCGTGGGAGCGGGTGTGAATACGCATTGGGGTAGGGCTGGGTCAGGGGGCGGCGATGTCTGAGGACGAGACGTCCGTCTGCAGTTGGACGTGGAGAAGAATATGAATGGTGGTGAAAAAAAGCGCGATTTGGAGGGGTGAGCTGGGTAGAGGAGGGAGAAGGGAGGCATGACTGACTTTCGACGTCGAGTGCGTGTCCTGATGCGCGCGCGCAGAGTGCGCCGGTGGTGTCGATGAAGAAGACCTTCAGAAATCGTGAACTGCGCGGAGATGGGAAACCATCCACCTTCTGTGCTACTCACCTGATTGCCAGCTTCGGGCCTGCGGAAGCCTATGCGCTCGTCAGCTTCGTTAGAGAGGTGTCATGGGCAATCGAGGACTCGCTTTCCACAAGGGAGCTATCCTTCTCAGGCCATAGTATTATCGGTGCGCCGTCTTGGACTGAGTCCGCAGCGACATCTAGCAGCCGCCCGCAGGACATAGAACGCAAGACGAAGCTACCAGGGGGGAAGCCACAGTCATTGGAGGGCTTTTCATCACGGTCTTGGATAAGCATGTTGAGGCAAGAGGGCTGAGACTGAGAGGATGATCCTCAGACTACTAGCACAACTGTTGTTCCGGCAATCCCCGGATATAAAGCGGTCCTTGGATCACATGAACACTATGAAAACATATTAGTCACTCGATCATATGATAGAGACGGGGAATAGAGTGTGATTCGCTCCCTTTCCCCTGGGACGATGAGATGGTGCAACACACAGTGTTTTCAGTTTTCAGCACCTCACAATAAAATAGCATGCAAACCTCAGGCCCCACTCCATAAGGCCCCGGGCCCCACATGCTGGTGGGAGTACATAACTTCGGCCGAAATTCCCCGACATACATTATCTGACTCGTCCGTTCTGTTCTGTTCAACAGCCGATAGCTGGCTAGGTATTCTGTGGTGAAAGGAAATCTATTCTGTAGTGATCTCGCATTGGTAGTTCCACGTAGTTACTCCTACATAGGGTCCTACACTCCAAGGATGGAAAAACACTTGCTCACGAATGGGTGGGAACGCGAGCGCCATCGCCGGCTCCTCATATGAGGATAAACAGTAATCTAGTAATCGTGCGACCAAACTCGGCCGCGGGTTTCCGAACCGGGACCGTCCAAGCTCTCGTTCTCTTCTCACCTCAGCAACGGCCATTCACTTTTTGACACAAAAGCTAGTTCAACATATAGCGGGGTTTCTCGGTGTTCCTTCTTACCAAAGCACCTCTGCAGACGCAGACGTATTTGCTGCAGACCGAACATTGCAGTGGGGGCTCTCGTGCCGTGTCCAAATATCATCCAGAAATAAGGTCCATGCCAAAATGAAAGAAATATTTCCACAAGACCACCTTTCGCTTTCCGTGGTTGTTGACTCTTACCCAAGCGCTTGAGAATGCAAAAGCAGTACGACGCTCTTGGTAAGCAATAATCCAGGGCTCGCTAACCTTGTTCGAAATGCAAGGCGGCGGCACAAAGCGGCTTGTGCACGTCAGAGCAATTAACAAGGTTCGAGCACAAAAGCGCTAGGAGGAAGCGCCCCAATGTTGCCCTTGCCACTATTCGGCCGAGTTTGCTGTTGGACCATGACGATGGCTTGTTCAGTGAACCTGCTCCCGAGTTGACCCCGCAGCAACTTCCACGCTACCTGCCTGCGCTAACTGTATACATCGGCAAATATCGGCCGACTCGTGGAGATTCTTATCGTCCTTAGTCATGACATATTGCAGAGACGATCCACTGAAGCCGCCGTTGGCGTACATTCATGGGGCTTTATTAAAAAGTTACTCGACGTGGCCAGTCTTCCGAACCGTTTGCTACTCCCCGCACAGGGTCGATCCAAGTCCACCAGAGCTGGTCTTATATCCTCGTACAATGTCTTCCAAGTCGGGAGAAACTGGAGATGGCAAAGCATCAGCCGTACCTCTCGACGGATCGATCGACCAATCGCTGTCTCCAATTTCGCCTCCAATCTCCCAGACGGCCACCGAGGATGATCACAATGTTGTTACCGACACACCTTATAGCATCTTTTTCCATGGAGAGAAATGGTTAATCGTCGTCATTGCATCCTGTGCGGCGTTCTTCAGGTGAGACAGGATGTGCTGTGTATGCATAGATTATGTTTAGCTCACGCTCGCTCCCCCAACTGGCAACAGTCCATTCACAGCGAACATCTACTTCCCTGCAATCCCTGTCATCTCAAAAGCATTCCACAAAGATGTAGAACTCATCAATCTTACTGTCACCATGTACATGGTCATGCAAGGAATATGTACGCCTTAAACCCCACGTAGTCGGAGCTGGATCTGATAAATCTCGGTCGTATGATTAGCTCCAATGATCTGGGGAACTCTATCCGACCGCTGGGGACGTAGGCCAATTATGTTCGCCTGTCTAGCAACCCTTTCTTTGTCCTGCGTGGGACTCGCACTAGTTCCGACCTCTGCCTACTGGTTGTTGATGCTCTTGCGATGCATACAAGCAGCGGGGTCAGCGAGCCCTGTTGCAATTGGCACGTGTCCTGTTGGGTTAGGGCAAAGTTATTGACACCCTAATAATGATATCAGGTGCGGGGGTCATATCTGACATAGCCACTCCAGCCGAAAGAGGTGGCTTCTTTGGCATTTTTGGAATGGGACCCTTAGTACGTGCACATAGCCCTTGCTTCGAGTTGTCTCATAAACATTGAGCGTTAGGTTGGTCCCTCTCTTGGACCTGTCATCGGGGGAGTGCTGGCCCAGGGACTTGGCTGGAGGTACCGTTGGTTTTCAGCGCGGGCGAACAGGCATTGACTCGACGCATAGGTCCATTTTCTGGTTCTTGTGCATAGGCTCCGCCATTTGCTGCCTTGGACTGTTTTTGTTCGTTCCCCTTTATTCACATTTTGTCGTCCTCTGAATTGCTTTTTGTAGGTTTCTTCCTGAGACTCTGCGTGTTATCGTGGGAGATGGAAGTATCCCTGCTAGATGGATCTACACTCCACCCATCCCTGTTGTCGGTAGACACCGCAGCATGAAGGAATCTAACAAACTTCCGCCACCAAGACCATTCAGGAATCCTCTTCTAATGTTTACTTACCCTGATGTCGTAATTCTTCTTGTCTTCAATGGGACATACTATGCCGTAATGTACGGTGTTACAGCGAGCTTGTCGGTCATTTTCGAAGACGTATACCCTTATCTTACTCAAACGGATCTTGGCCTTTGTTTCATTGCCATAGGAGGAGGAATGCTCGTTGGCACATTGTTTACACATCAGGAAAACTCGAATTTCATTAACGTCTCTTAAGCGTGCTTAAACCTGCTTAGACTCCCTTAAATTGGTTGGAGACAGCTAAGCAACTTGAATTCTCTTAGAACTTAGTTAGCGATCCTGTCACTAATGGAATCTAAGGAAGCTAAGGAATCTAAGGAATAACTTTTCACTAAGAGATACTATGGAGTGTCTAAGGAACAATGTAATCAGTCCAAGCGTTCAAGCGTGAATAGTCACATTCCCAGTAGCCAGAAGGCAATGTTGGTGAACAGTGACGCCCCTCCTCCACATCAGCAAGAGAAAATGGTCCCAGTGCCGGGTGCACATGGGGGCTCTACTATTTTCAGCTGGGTACTTTTGAGCGTACCTGTGCCCGTAGCCGCGTCCGCCCGTAGCCGCAACCCGTGGTCCCTAACACAGGTCAGATGAGTATAGGTAGACTCACTATCTCCTCCCTTTGTGCTGTTCACAGCTCCTGCATCAGAGAAGTCCCACAATTGTGGGCTCCTCTGAGTACAGGAGCTGATGAGACGCATGGCAACCAGGAGTTGCGCTGACACAAGCGCAAGGGTGAGGCAGGCACGGGCAGGCCCAGGCCCAGGCGGGAAAGCGTGGGCATGCCCAGGCAGGCAGCTCTGGCAGGGGCGCACAGGCAGGCATGGGCACGGCCGGGAAATTGTGGGCATGCCCAGCTGCGGCAGGTGCGCGCAGGCCAGGTGAGGTCGGGGGGCTCAGTATGCACGGGAGGGTTTCGCCGCATGGCGCACGGCAGACGACACTGCATACCCGCCCTGCAGCGTGCGACGACCCATCCCCCCCGCTGGGCCATGAGTAGTGGTAGTCTAGGCAGACGCTGAGGGAGCAGCGTACGTGTCGTGCTCGTTCGACACAACCAGGCGGTTGGATGCAGGGCAAGGTGCGGGTCCCAGGTGGGAACGCGGGCAGGTGGACAAGAATGTGGATGAGTTGCAAACGTGAGCACAAGCATCAAGAAAAAAGAAGCTACTCACTTAGCTCATCTGCAGGCAGGCAGGGGCGGCCGTGTGGCCAAGCGTGGTCAGGTGTCGGTTGGCAGGCACCCAGAGGGGAGGGGGGGCACAGCCAGGTGCTGCCAGGTGGGTGGATGCAGGGCAGGGCGCAGGGACAGGCAGAGTTCAGATCGGCAGGTGTGAACACGACCAGAACGGGCAGGTGAACACGGAAGGGGGTGGGTTGCAAACGTGAGCATGAGCATAAAGAAGAAAAAATAAAAACAAAATTACTCACCTACACCCATCTGCAGGCAGGGGGAGGCAACCAGGCGCAGGTGCGCGCAGCCAGGCGGGTGGAGGTACTGTATGGGCAGATGCAAGCAGGCGTGGGCAAGTTGCAAACAGAAAATGACTCACTATGCGCAAGTGGGCGCAGTTGGGAAACACAACAAGTCCATCCGCACGTGACACGGTGTTCGCTTTCCTTGCGCGTTGTGTTCATGTTCTGTTCACGCTCGCGACCCCCACCAACAACGCGCTCGCTCCCCTGCTTGCAGATGGGTGTAGGTGAGTAACTCCTTTTTTATTTTTTATTTTATGCTTGTACTCACGTTTGCAACCCACCCATATCTGTGTCCACCCACCCGTGCCTGTTCTGGCCGCGGTCTGCCTGTCCACGTGCTGCCAGTGCCCTGCCCTGCATCCACCTGCCGGCTGTGCCCTCCCCCCTCTCTGCACCTGCCAACCTGCACCCGACCACACTTGGCCACACCTCTTGTGGCCGCCCCTGCCTGCCTGTGGATGGGTTAGGTGAGTAACTTCATTTTTATTTTTTCTTTATGCTTGTGCTCACGTGTGCAACCCGCCTGCGTCTGTGTCCGCCTGTTGCCTGTCCTCCTGTCCTCCTGCACTCACCTGTCTGTTCCTGCGCCTTACCCTGCATCCACCCGCCTGGCTGCACCCCCCGCACCTGCCGACCCGCACCTGACAACACCTGGCCACACCTCTTGTGGCCGTGCCTGCCGGCCTGCGCATGAGTGTAGTGAGTGCTTTTACTTTTTTACTTTATTCTTGTGCTCATTCGCAACCCTCCCATGCCCATATTCACCTGCCCTGTGCCCGCGCCCATCGCCTCCACCCTACCCGGTTCATACCTCCACCCACCTGGCTGTGCCTGCCCACACCTGATTGCTCGAGTTAACCCAGAGATTGAAGGAATGTGGGGTATTCTATGGGCTATCATTTATAGTTTTATGCCATTTCCTTGACGCTCTGTAGAACTAACCATTACGATTTTATTAAATTGTATTAATTTTTGCTTAATTCTTCTTGCGCGTTTGCTTGGTCAAGCAAATTTGCTTAGTCAAGAAAGGTCTAAGAGATTGGACCTGCTTGGTCTAATGAAAACTTCCTTAGCAGAGCTTTCCTTAAATTTACTTGAATTGATCTCTAAGTAATTTTAAGACACTTTAAGTGAATTTAATGAAATTTGAGTTTTCCTGATGAACGCGGCGGTAGATTCACTGGCAGGCAGTGTACACAAGAAGGATCTAGTCAACTTCATTAGTACGGACGGAGTATGACGCCAGGGTCGAGGAGCTTCCCATGCCAAAAATTCGATCGCCCGTGTACACCTGTATTTTCATATCGTTCTCCAAATTCCGTGTTTAGTACTCTTTCTGAACTCGCCTATTGCTCGCGGATGCAGACGTCACGGTTCTGGTTCGAGCCTCGTTGTCTTGTCCCTCCATGCTACTGACCTTCCCTGCATCTCGAGGGGACGCACAAATAAGCAGACGGCACGACGAACTTCGTGTTGAAGCGCAGCCAGGGCAGAGATAAGATAGTGCTAGATAACTAGATAACTAGCGTTCAGTTGTGGGGACACAAACTATGGTTATTATGTATTTACCTAGATAACTAGCGCTAATACATGCGCGTCAGTATCTGCAGTAATTACACAGTAGGAAATACTCACTTCAGTTGTGGGGACACAAACTGAAGTGCTACTATCATAAGAAGCGTCCTTAAATACTGTAAAACTAGGGTAAGGAGCGTATAGTAGAGGGGCATAAGGCCCAGCGTAGTAATGAGCGTTATCGCACATGAGATGTGCTTAATCATTAATCTATATTCGCGTATCGTAGCAATATATTAGTCCGATCACGCTTAGACAGGCGATCGAGTCCGATTGCCTAAATTGGTCAGATGTCACCGCCAATGTCACCGCCAAGGGTTTGACAGCAACAATAGACTATAGCTAAGTCTCTGCTGTGACTTAGA
>QLOT01005309.1:0-18062 GCA_003313875.1 Russula aff. compacta | reverse complement strand
AGGGGGGTGGAGGGGGGTTGGGAAGGGAAAGGGAGCGTGTCATGTAGGAGGAGGTGGGGGGATGGTATGAGGGAGTGGTGTGCATGGGCTACACCGTGACATGGGTGAAGCGATGGCTGGCTTCAATGAAGTTGGCTAACGGGACTAAGGCGTCTGCTTTCCCTAATATATCTTCCAAATTCAATGCCATCTTCTTCTTTTTAAGCCTATTCCCCAAAATCCACCTTTCATGCACATAACCTGGACATTCCATTAGGAAGTGAGTGACGGTTTCGGAGCCAGTGCCACATGCAGGGCATCTGGGCGCATCCACCTTGTTTATCCTGGCGAGGTAACTGTTGAGCGGGACATGCATGGTGATGAGCTGTGTGGTCAAGCTGGTTGACCTGCGCTGAATGTTAGCGTTACTTAGTATATTTATAAACTGAGCTGAAGGTGTGTTGCTGTCTAGTTTGAGGATTTTTTGTCCTCTGTCCAAGCTTTTCCAGTTGTTTCTCCAGCGGTTCTTTATTTCTGCTTTATATCTCTGTTTAACTGCTGTGGGGTTTATGGTCAGTGTCTTTCTTAGAAGGCACAGGAGGAGATTCTTGTCCGAAGTGAGCCCCCCTGTGGCTCAGTCCAAAAATATAGTACAGTGCCTCAGGCGCACACACAGACAAATGGTCTAATCAGACTCCTGGCCGGTTCCACAACTTACAGGAGTGCAAGCAGTTGAATGCTTACCCCAGGCTGGTTACATCACCCGCCCACTAGAATGGACATCCATGCTCCATTATTCTGCCCTGTTGTTGTTGCCCCAGCTGAGGTCGACTGGCTTCCACCTCCAAGTGTTTGACTTGCCTGGGGAGTCAGGCTGCGACGAGCCTGCTTTCGCAGGCTTCCTTGGCCAACTGGTTGGCTGCAATGCTAGCTTTGATAATCTGCAGCTCCCTATGGAGCTCAGTGCCTTCCTCATTGAGCTTACGATACCACTTGACTTCTGCGTAGAGATCCCAGGCCCCGTCTTCGACCACCGCCTCTTCCAGGGGAAAGAAGTCCAGTTGGTCGCCCCACAACTGTCCTCTGAGCCAGTATGGGAGACACTCCAATGGCTTGTCTCCGGGGCATGGTAAGACATAGAGGTCCATGACCCATGCATCCTGTTCTCCCCAGGCATTGGCAGTGAGTCCCGAGATATACCCATCATCCAGCTGCTTGACAAAGATGGCCAGCTTTTTGCCATCTTTGGTGGGGATGGTGAAGTCTGGGAAGTGGTTGTTGTTGGGCTCATACCCATGCAGGCACTCCAATATTTCTTGGTCAACAGCTTCCAGGTGCTCTTTGAGGTGACAACACTCTTTGTTGATGTCGTTGATTTGGCTGCACAGGGCGCAGATGTGGGTTTCATAGGCCTTCTGTCATTGGGCGATGGTAGCAAGGAGTCCTTTGGAAAGTTTTCTGAGTTGTGGTTCAGTGAGGGTGGCGTGTCCATCCATGATGGACTGGACCATGTTTGGGGAGAGGGGCTCGTCCCAGTGATCGCTAGTGTCCAGGTTTTGCATGGGTCCCAGGACAGGGATGGTGCGTGGCGGCATGGGGATGGGGGGGTGCTGGGGGAAGAGGACACGGTAGGTTGGTCTTCTGGTAGATGTCCAGGGAGTTCCTGGGCTTATGTCTCTCCTGCTGGGAGGATGGTGAGGGCAAGTGGAGCAGAGGGCGTGGACATAGCGGTTCTTCTTTAGTGATGGTCATGGTAGCGGCAATAGCATTCTTTGCAGAAGAACCAATGCTCAGTGGGATGCGCATGTGAGATGTGAGGATGGCAGTGATGGCTAAGCAGTTTTGAGGGGTCTTTATGAGGGCACGAACAAGGTTTAAACTTGTAGAACTTGTGGGTGGTGAAGGGATAGGATTGAAGAAGGGATTGGAAGAAGGACTGAGGCTCCATCTTGAGGAAAGAATAGTGGAGGCTGTTACTTTTGCTGGGGGTTTCTGCTTCCCTTTTATGTTGTTTAAGGGCCGGCATTTGTGATACTCCCAAAGGAGATCTGGGGCGAACACCTGGTCAGCTGGTTCCCAGGTATTATCACTTTTGAGGTAGCCCTGCCACTTTATCAAATATTGCAGGGTTTTCTTTCTTCTGTGGACCCTGTGGCTTCTGATCTGCTCCACCTCATATTGTTCTTCACCTCCCATGAGGTCCAGTGCTGGCCTGGAATAGTTCAGGCCATATTCCTTTGTTTCCTTATAGGGCATCAGGAGTCCCGCATGGAACACGTTGTAGATCTGCCACGAGGCTGGGATATCCACAAGAAAGGCAATGGGGGATACTTCTTTCAGTACTCTGAAAGGGCTGTACCGTTTGGGATTCAGCTTGGACCCTTGATGTGGGAGTTTCAAGTGGGTCGCCTTGAGCCATACTTGATCTCCGGGTTTGAACTGGGCCAGTGAAACGTTCTGTGCTTTCTGATTGATGGCTTCGATGGCCCTGTCCCTTGCCTCCTTCATTTTTTGTACCCTTGTTTCAGCCATTTCGTTATTCGTGGGGGTATTATTGGCTGGGTGCAGTGGCGGTTCGTACCCCCAAAGGATCTGATTGGGTGATAACCCAGTAGTGCTGTTTTTCTGGTTGTTGTGCACTGCTGTTGTGACGGGAAGCCATTCTGTCCAGTCTTTGGGCTGTCCTGCCATCACCAACCTTAGGTATTGCTCTACCCACTGATCTTTCATTCAGAGAGTCCATCAGTTTGGGGGTGGAATGCTGTGGACAAGTTTTGCTGGATGCCCAGCCGTTTTGTGAGTGCTTTTCCAAAGTGTGAAGTGAACCGGGGGTCCCTGTCACTGATTATTTTGCTGGGTAGACCAAACCACGGATATAAGTGTTTCAGGTATAACCAGGCAATTTCTGGGCCAGTTATGGACATATTGCATGGAAGGAATATGGCTGTGTGTGAGCATCCTTGGTCAACTATGGTGAGAATTGCATCCAGCCCATTACATAGGGGTAAGCCGGTGATGAGATCCATGGTGATGCTTTGGAAGGGTTTTGCCCCTTCAGGTGTGGGGATGCGGAATAGGGGAACTTTTGTTTTATGGGTGAGGATTTTTGCTTGTTGGCATGTTGCCCACCCTTTAACATAGTTTGCTATCCATGCTTTCATCCCTGGCCACCAATGCATCAGTTGTACCTTCCTCAAAGTGTTGTCTCTGCCAGGGTATCCTGCTGTGGGGTGGTCATGGACATGTGATACGATTGCCCTTTTTATTTCCCTTACATTTTTACATTGGGGACTATGGACTGGCCCTGCACAGTTGTGGGAATCGTCTTGGCTGTGCTGATTTGTTCAGGAGGAAATATAGTAATTGCTTTGTTGTCCTCTTCTCCCAGGTCTGCTCCTGGTGGTCTTGAGAGTGCATCGGCTGCCATGTTTGTCTTTCCTGGAATATATTCCAGGGTGAAGTCATATTCCTGTAGATCGGCATGCCATCTAGCTGTTCTTCTATTGAGGTTCTTTGGGGATTTCCAGTATTGGAGGTTTGCGTGGTCAGTACGAATGATAAATGGCGTTTTCGTCCATCCTAAGTATTGCCTCCAATGTGCTAGGGATTTCATGATGGCCAGCAGTTCCCTTTCATAGATGTCGTAATTTCGTTCGGTGAGGGTGAAAGTTGCTGAGTAGTAGGCAATAGGGTGGAGGATGGGTTTATGTCATTTGGCCAACGTTGGTGTAAGATGTTCTCCCTCCTGTGAGAGTACGGCCCCCAGGCTGTATGCTGAGGTGTCCACTTGTAGGACAAACTGTTTATTGAAGTTTGGTTGTTTAAGCACTGGGCTCCTGCACATGAGGGTTTTTAGGGTTTCGAATGCCTTGTGTTGCGATTCGTCCCAATGCCAGGGTGTGGTTTTCTTTGTTAGGTCAAGGAGGGGTCTGGCGATTTTTGAATAATTAGGTATGAAGTACCGGTAATACCCAGTGAAGCCCAGGAAGCTTCACACATCTTTAGGCTTCTTGGGTAGTGGCCAGTCCGCCACTCCCTGTAGTTTCTGCACGTTCATTTGGAGCCTCCCTTTTCCTACATTGACTCCCAGATATTCGATTTCATCCCTCTCAAATTCGCATTTTTCAGGTTTTAGGTAGAGGTCATGTGCTGCCAGTTTGTCGAGGATCCTGTGGACGTATTGCCTGTGCCTTTGCTGGTGTTGTTCCTCTGTTTCATGGGGTAGTTTGGCTGTGTGAATGGCGAGATCATCCATATACACTGAAAGCCATCCCTCTCCCACTTCTGGTCTGAAGATTGTGTTCATCATCATTTGAAATGTTGCCGGGGAGTTAGTTAGACCAAAGAACATGACAGTAGGCTCAAATAGGCCTTCTGGGGTGAGGAATGCTGCTTTCCACTCATCTCCTTCCTTAATCCGGATGTTGTTGTACCCCCAACGCACATCGAATTTAGTGAAGAGGGTGCATCCACTTAGTCGGTCTATTACTTGTGGGATCAGTGGTGAAACATTTCTGTTCCTTTTTGTCCATTTATTGAGGGGTCTGTAGTCTTGTACTGGTCTTAGTTTGCCATCTTTCTTTTTTACAAAAAAGAAGTTGGCTGCATAGGGGGATTTGGAAACGTGGATGGTCCCTCTTTTTAGGTGTTCCTTGACGAATTTGTGGACTTCCTCTTTTTCAAGTACTGTGAGGGGTAATAGCCATCCTGGCAGTGATGCTGGTGCCCCTGGCAGTAGTTCAATTGCATAGTCCCAGACCATGTACTGAGGAAGTCTCTGGGACTCTTCCTTGCTGAATACTTTTGAGTGCCTTCGATACTCCCCTGGCACTTTCACTTTTCCTGCTTCTTTTGCCATGCTGATGGTGATTCTTCCTAAGAAGTACTGTGGCTGGTTTCTGGCGATGGGTCACGGTGTGTTTTTGGGTCTTGGGGCATATTGTGCTTTTGCTGTGTTTGGGGCTGACAGGACAATGGGGAGGTGACTCATATTGATCCACCCTTTTCCCCAGTCGATCTTGGGTTGTGTAGCTGCGAACCAAGGGTATCCTAGGATTGCCTTATGCTCTCCCAGGTCCGATAGGAAGAACCTGTGGTTCGTCCTTTGTCCTCCTGTTTGGAGTTGTAGGTCTATGTAATATTTCAATGATCCACTTTTGTTTTCTGTCCCATCCACATTATATAGGGGTCTTGGTTTATCCAATTGCTTGATGGGGAGTTTTAACCATCGTGCGTAGGAGAGATTCATGAAGTTTTCAGTGGCTCCCAAGTCCACTAGTGCTGTTGCCTCAGCCCTTTTTGCAATCGATCGTGTATAGAAGCGGACTGTCATTGATTTTCTATTTGACATATATACGTTGTTGCTATCGATTCACCTGAGTAGTGCCAACCTAATCAGGCAGTGGGAAAATCCTCTGAAGTTCCCATTTCCTTTGCCAGGCATTGCTGGTTCTTGAGTGTCATTCTTTAGAGGTGGGCATGCACGGTGGCCACGGAGTCTTCTTCTGCATTGCCCATTTCTTGGTCCTCATCGAAGTTGATGAGGTTGGCTTGATTCTTTCTGTTCCACCTTGTGTTCTGGAAAGCTTGTTTGGGCTTGCTGGGGCAGTTCCTGGCAAAGTGCCCCACGATGCCACAGTTGAAGCAGGCGTTGGCATCGCCAAAGCCCATCACATTTCCTTGGCTCCTTTGCCCTTGTCACCAGTTTCCTCCTCTACCCCTTCCTCTCCAGTTGGTGGGAGCACACCCTCTGCTGAGGTCCATGGGGACTGGGGTGTTCCTCATGGAGTATGGAGCATTTGAGGAGTTATATGGGGGTCATGGTGGCGGCCTCCATTGACTACCATATCCTCCTCCTTGAGGCTGTATTGGCGTGGGGAGACCAGTTCTGAATGCTCCTCCCTTTGATAATTGTTGTCTGATGCCATCCATGAGAGACTGGGATTGGCACAGGGATTTAACCCTTTCTTTCGCCTCTATATAAGTGAGGGGAGTTGGTGGCATTAGAGTTTTGTCCAGGAGGTGCATTGGTAGTCCTCTGAGGAACATATTGTATGTCTCGTGGTTTCCTACAGTGTACTGTGCCTTTCTGAGGAGGCTCTCGAATCAGGAGATGTACTCGTCAAATTTATAGTCCCTAAGTTTGCAGTTGAGCAAGTCGTTTCTGGCTTTTTGGGACACTTGGGAGTCTTGGAACTGTTCTTGGAATTCATCCAAGAATTGGTTCCATAGGTCAGGGATATTGTCTCCAGGTATATTTAGGCTGTCCAGCCATGTGCCCATGTCTCTAGTCCATTGGGCTACATTTTCACCTTTGATAAGTGTGAGGGTAAAGGCGACCTTTTTGATCGGGGAGTCGTATCCTGCTACCCCATGGTTGACCTGCAGGTAAGCTTTGACTTCCTCTATGAAGTCATCCGCTTTGGATTGATCTCCATTGAATATTTATGGTAGCTGTCCCATGGCTTTGATGTCTAATGCCAATGGGACCGGTTGTTGGGGAGCAGCGGCTTGCCCTGGGCTGCCTGGTCCTCCAGGTCCTCCTGGGCCACCTGGACCTCCTTCTGGGTTCCCTCCAGGGGGTCCTTTCCTCAAGGCTTGGCGCATGCCTTGCCTTATACGTTCTTCGGTAGTTAGGTTTACTTGTGCTGGTTGAGCAGATGCGGCGGTTGCCGCATGAGTGGCAGTTTGGGTTTGGGTGGTTGTCGACATAGTTTGGACGATGCTGGGCAAGGGGTTTCCTTCTGGTAATGGTCCCAACGGGATTTCTGCTGTGGGATGAAAGGTGCAGATTGGTGTGTGGGTCACTCCTGGGATCCACAGGGGTTGGTCCAGTTGTTCTGGAGTTGTTGGGGCTGTTCTGAGTTTCTCTTGGATCAGCGTCCGCCTGATCTGGTTGTCAAGCTCCTTGTCTTCTTCGTCTCCTGACGATTGCCCTTCTTCTTCAGCCTGTTCCTCTGGCTGATTGTCGTCTGTGAGGTTATAATTGTCAAGCTTGAGGTATCTTTGTCCTAGTGAGTACCTCTGGTATTCTGTGCTCCAATGGACACGGTACCACCCATTACGGTAGTAGCAGACTTGTGGTGAGCTCTGTTTTACCCTTTGGTTTTTGTCTGTTAGTAGCAGGATCAGATGTCCTCTGAAGTTGTATTGATGGTACTCGTCGACTTGCGGTACCTGCGAGTTTGGTCGTCCATATGTTGCTTTGTGTGCGTGGACGATAGTTCCCTTGAAATTGGAACTGCTAGCCATAGTGAAAGAAGTTGAGTCTAATGTCACTGCCAAGGGTTTGACAGCAACAAGAGACTGTAGCTAAGACTCTGTAGTGTCTTAGAAGACTAGTAGAGTTGAACTGGGTTCCCGCTTGCAGTGCTGCAACACTGTAGCCACCCCTTAGTGCAGAATAGATGATGAAGAGTAAGTCACTGGGATTGACAGGAGACTCAACTTGCCAGTACAAGGTAGCTATGAGTCTCTACTTATAGGGAAG
Source organism: Russula aff. compacta (assembly GCA_003313875.1). Lineage (NCBI taxonomy): Eukaryota > Fungi > Basidiomycota > Agaricomycetes > Russulales > Russulaceae > Russula > Russula aff. compacta. The sequence goes on along the minus strand of QLOT01005309.1, from coordinate 10,594 downwards.
AGGGATCCTAGGATCCAAAGGGAGTAACTGTACTCAGTATGGTAATGAGAAACTAGGATGCAAACTGGGAACAAAGGAACACCAAGAAGAGAACAAGGACTGTGTCTAAAAGGAGTTGACAGTGGGTCATAAGGACCCAGAGAGGCATGTGATCCTAAGAGAACAGTAAGGTCACACAGGAATGAGGGGCAGTCTAAAAATATAGTACAGTGCCTCAGGCGCACACACAGACAAATGGTCTAATCAGACTCCTGGCTGGTTCCACAACTTACAGGAGCGCAAGCAGTTGAATGCTTACCCCAGGCTGGTTACATAACGTCAGAGAATACATCAAAGAGGCTTCAGCACTCTGTTTGAATGGAGTTGACTTACCATTTTGGAGGGACTGGCCCATGGCTGAGCCTTCCACATTTTTGAATCCAGAGCCCCTGCACCATCTTCACAAGTTCTTTTGGGACCATGAGGCGCAATGGTGCATCAATGTCCTGATGAATCTGGAAATAGATTTCCAATTTTCCCTTCTCCAGCCCCATATTGGCTTTTGTCACTTCAATGAGGGCATTTCAAAACTCAAGCAAGTGACAGGTTGTGTGCATTGTGATGCGCAGCATTATATAATACCCATCATTGCTGGTGGGGCCACACCTCATAATATTGTTATTTCTCTCTGAGCTCTCATGGACTTCCGCTATCTATCTCAGGCACCTGAAGTCAATGACAACATCTGCCAGAGCCTAGGAAGTGCATTGAAGGAATTTCACCATCACAAGGGAGCAATTTTGGAAGCTGGCGCTTATAGAGGGAAGAAAAAACTGATTGGCCACTTCAACATCTCCCAAACTTGAGCTCTTCCAGAGCATGGAGTCCAGTATTTAATCAAATGGCACCAATATTCAGTGGTCGGCTGATGTCACAGAGCACACTCACATTACTGAAATCAAAAAACCTGCCGGGTCAGCCAATAACCAGAATTACAAAGGGCAGATCTGTAGATACCTCAACAGACTTGACAAGATCCACAGATTTCAGTTAGCAACATCAATACGCAGTGGATGCAGGCCAGTCCCACAAGGTATACAACAACCTGATGGCTGGGGCTTTGTTGATGACCTGGATACCACTGCCACACCTTCTACTGGTCAAGAGGAGTTATTAAGCTCAGAATTACATGATATTGAGGACATCCAGGAATGGGTAAAACCAAGTTGTGCTATCATCAATTACTTTCAGGAGGCAGCGGTGCTTGTATGTGGTGAATACCCAACTGCCCCAAAGCCCTTTCATACATTTTCTGCTGGAACCTCTGCCTTTTACCTGAACCACGATGCCTCATACAAGCTTATGACCATGGATTCTATTGCTGAAACTTTTGGACTACCAGATCTCCAGTTTGCCATTATGCACTACCTGTAGAGATGTGCTACTGCCAAACAACACATTTGCTCAGTTGAAAGCCATAGACCTTGCTTTTCTTTATCACAGCCATTACCATTTGATAAGGTCCAAGTTTGGACATGGGTTTGAATACAGACTATATCATTCTTCCACCCCCATTCAGTCCTTCCTCCTGAAACCCTGCAAGTGTTCCCCTATCTACCAGACAACCTAACAGCATATACAATAGTGTCCTTGTTAATGTTAACCCAGCATACAACTGGCCACAGAGTGGGGTCTCCAGTGAGATGAGTTCTACTTCATAATAATAAATTCCTGATGGTTTGACATGGGCCACATTATTGCACAAATCCGCCTAGTCATGCACCCGGTGCCACACCCATTATCACTGCCAATACCAGGCCTAGACATGTTTCTTTGTTACATGCAATGCTTGACATCATACTGCAATCACCCTCCACATCAGTCTCCTTTCCAAAATGAGCAAAACCCAATCCAGTCTCAGGCATGTATTTACTAAAGCAAAGCACCCATTCGGATGGTTCTAGACTTGAAGACATTGTTCTGTTATCACAATGTTGTGTTCCTGTTGAGATCACACCCCAATTCTACAAGAACCCTGACCCTTGTCTGACAACAGGCAACAGCCTTGAGATAAGCTCAGAATTTTGGTTGGATAAATATTTTCAGAAGGAGTTATTTTGGGGCTTTCACTTGACTCAGCACTAAGGATTTGAGGTGTTGCGGTTAGGAATTCTTATGTAGGCAGTGCGAAAGCAATAAAACTTGAATGGCTTGCGTGTGCATTGCGTTCAACCACAGGAAGCAATAGACCCTAGAGAATTGAAGGTTGAGACAGAAAGAACAGGAAGAAGTGAGACAAATTCAAGGCAAGGGAGACAGAGAAGCTAGAGGAGTAGAAAAGCTAGAAGGTGGACTTTAGGATATGGATGTGTTCCATATATGCCTTAGATCACATGAGCGAGAGAGGAGAGAAGGCATGTGCAGGTGCGCTCAACGAGTCTACATTTTTCAGCAATCAAAAAGGTAAGTTCATATACAACCAGACCTGTAGCTAAAGTGGCCATCTGAAGCGTATTGTACGAAGCTCAGCACAGACTGTAATATAGTGGGGAACCAGTGGCATGAAAGAGAATCGAAAGAGGGAGGGGTGATCATAGTGTAAACAGAGGGGAGGCGACAAAGGGAAATGAAGGGGGAGACAGTGGGCACACAAGCTATACAGAAACCAGAAACCATCTCCAACACTCCAATCGGTTTGACTGGCGATGACATGGGGCTGATGAAGTCAGGTGGCATGGTCTGCACAGCTCTACTTGAACAAAGGTCAAGTGGCATTGGAGGCAGCTGGGGCAAGACCAGCGATGTGAGGGATGACGTGAGGGGCAGCATGAGGGAGATGATGTGAGGACCAATGATGCAAGGAACAGCAGTTAGATGACTCTTGAAAGGTGACACGAAGGGAACGAGGCGATGAAAGGGAAAAGAGGATAAAAGGAGAGGCTGACTCATGAAAGGAAAGGATGAAGGGGTCCACTGGGTTAAGCACTGCAACAAGAATGGAGCGAGTTGCAGGGCCGTGGTCGACACACAGCTTGTGTGGATGGGTGTTGAGACAACCAAGGTGGAGTTGGAGGACCAGGGCAAACCTCCAAGGCGAGGCCAGATAGAGAGAGAGGGAGACAAAGTAGTCAGATGGAAAGAGACAGAACATGGCAGATGGAGAGAGAAGACAGTTGATAGGAGTGGGTGATGTATGAGGAAGGAGGGAGAGGGGAGTTGGTTTTCATCAGGATGCGACAAGGCACTTCTGGGAGGCATGGTCTGGTGTGATCCAAGTGCAAGGTGAGGATGTTACAATATACCCTAGTTATGATGATCTTGTCACACAAAGGGATTAACCACAGACTGCACTGCCATTGCCTTCAGCTAGCATTTATTTGCAGGGGATAACACTTTTGCAAATGTTCCCAGACAAGGACAGATGGGACACACAGTCAGTTACTGTAAGAGCCTTGGAAGGCACAGAATGAGATATCATATTTATGGGACAGGTGCACATTTGCCCAATCCTAAATGGCCATGCACTCATCTTTTCTATATATTAAAAGACATTGGTCACATTCTCACCAGGCGATTGGTTAGACAAATGGTATAGTAGGACAAACTGATGTTCTAATTGTTTAATGTGTTCAGATGTTTCATCACGTTCTCCTGCCCTTTGTTGCCTACATAGCATCTTTCATTCGGAGATTGAAACTAGCCCTTCACACACACCTGCACACATTAATTTCAGCTTGTTCATGTTCATAAGTTAAAGTTACAAGTGGGTGGTTGAAACAGGGCATAACCAAATACAAACAACAATACACATAACCTAGGAAGTCTGTAGTCACTTGTTTGGCAACGACAATGACATGCCCTGATTTGTCAGGGCATCAGACAACCACTTGGTACTGGTCTGGAGGGTATTCATGTCAAGTATGGATAGCAGATGGGGCTGAGCTATTGCCTTATCACCGTCGGGCCATATGCATTCAGAAGGATTCAAAACTTTAGCAAAATGGCCACATATCTTGACATGATCCTTCATCCATTGCAACTTGACAACATATTGCTCCTAATGACCGTTGATAGGTGTGACACTGAATTTTGATTGTGTCTGTGGTTGATGGTATTTGGAGGCGACAATTTCCTTTAAATTATACAGGAAGTTGGGAAAGAAGGAATTTAGGATTACATTTTTAGGGCGATCAGGATTATCAGGAATGAAAAAACTTTGTTGGTCCAGCCATTTGTGACTTTGCAGGCACATTGTCTTTGATTCACTTCCTGTTACATGTCCCAAGTCACTAAAAGCAAATGGGCTGAAAGTTGTGTTTAGAAAGGCTGAGTGCTGCAGAGGTTCCCACTTCATTTCCATCCAGTTCAATGCAATCCAAAAGAGGACCCAGAAAAACAATTCCAGGTCATCTTCAACTGCTTTCAGGACCATGGTATCTTCTACAAGTTTGGCTGCCATAAACTGCCAGGTTCCCTGGCAGAAAGATATGTCAAGAGTCAGGTACTCTGCTTCATGTAATCAACCAATGGTGGCTCTATATGGGTGCTTATCATTGCAGTTGTGATTCTGGGAGAGATCCCAGTCAATAAGCATTCCACCATCGATGTTCAGTGTGGGCTGAACGTCAGCCAATTCAGCGTGGCTGACGATCATTATATTCCCAATGCTAATGTCTCCATGAAGAAAGTTCAGTTTGTACACTGCTTCATGGGCTATAATGCAAGTCAGTTAGTTTCATAGACTAACTACAAAGAATGGTCTTACCTTCCAAAGCAGGATGCATTGCATTTACCACCTCTTGGCTACAATTAAAAGCCTCCAGCTTTCTACCAACACAGCCTAGCACTATACAGTGGGGCTGAAAGCAATTTATATCCCAACACGAGTCATTTGCAAAGTATTTGGCAAAGACATTGTGAGTTTGGGATCCATAATGGCTCTCATCACCAACATCACCAGACAACAAGCAAGGGGGGATGTTGGGAACATTGTTCTTGTGGAGATGACGATAAATTTTGCCCTCAGGTAGTAGGTTGTCCATACAAACACGCCAAGAATTCCTCAGATAAACTCAGCGCTTACTTTTGACATCATAGCAACTGACAAGCAAGTCCAGCAACCCACTGGGATATAACATAGAACTTTAGGATGAGGGATGATAAAGCACCCCACTTCACCTTTATGCTCCATCATCAGTGTAAGAAAGGTGTCTTTCTTGGTGAAGTCTTGGACAATATCCTTTGCATCTTGGACTTCATCTTCACTTGGCATACCAATGGTAGTATTGTGGCCATAAACTTTGGGAGATGCGACATCATCGCACATGAGAAAGTCAATGAGGTGTGAATCCTTATTGAGGAGAAACCTTTTGGTGATGACTGTGCCACCATGGTCCCATCGAACCAGCCTTGCATACACGCTGATAATGAGGACCATGAACAAATGCGTATGTTACTGAGCGCTCAGTATCATGGTGGCATATGCAGTAATTTGGCCTACACCAAGGAGAATAGGACTAGTGCAACAGAAAGAGGATTGATCATCATTTTGCCAATCGTCATAAAATGGGTCGTGCAATTCTTTTTTGAATTTAATGATGAAATCTGCACGAAAGAAGTCAAAAATTTTGTCATTTCCATCGACACCCTTGTCCTTTACGTACATGGAGCAGTTGGGCTTCATACTGAATGGGATGTCACTGTGTGGTTCTTGATGTTCCATATCACAGTTAGATGAATTAACAAGGACATAAGATTTGAGATGCTTTCCAATGGTGGAGATCTGGAAAGGTAGGGTCAAACATAAGAACATGTGTGGTGGGCAAGATGGGTCAGAGCTCACGAACTCGTTATACCACAATGTTTTGTTATGACTCAACCTCAACACAAAGGTAACATAAGAATCAAAATCTCCAGGCTTCAAAGGCTTTGAAGAGCTGGGTGAGGTAGGAGGGGTAGGAGGCATGAATTCTTCCAAAAAATCTGAGGCAGGAATTGGCCTTATGAACTAAGAGGCCATTTCACATGCGAATCATGATAGTACTCTAGATCTACTTTCCAGAGGAGGGTGAATGTGGTCAGTGGTGGAACTGCAGCAGTATATGCCAGACCCAGATCCAGATGGAAGGGCAGAAGAAGAGTCAGGGGGGAAGTGTTGAAAATCGAGCTCCTGCAGATTGTTTTAATTCCACGTTATTGCATCTTTTATTTTCTCATTAATGATATATTGCAATTAGGATAGTATAAATAGTTTTGTATCTAGAAACTGCGTAGGGCGCGCGTTTGCCCACTCCCAATCGGCAATACATCATTTTCCCCTTCACGTGCGCTCCCATTTTTTCCTACACAAACACACAGGTAACCATTCCTTGAACCCTCATCGTTTGCTTCGCCATTGAGGGCCCGAACCCTCATGCCTGTTGTTACTCACCGCCGTCGCCTGTCGCCCATCGCCCGTCGCCTGTTGTCCGTCGTTCACCACCGCTGAACCCGTCGTTGCCTGCAGGGGGGCCGAAGCCCTGTACTTGTTGAATCCGCCGTCGCCGAACCTCGCTACCCGCCACCGCCGTTGTTGCCGCCGAACCCTGCCACAGGGGGCTGAAGCCCTGCACCCGTCATGTGTCCGCGTCATGCGTCGCGCTGCCGCACTCGCCATTGCTGTGCCATTGCCGCTGCCGCCACGTCCCTCAAGAAGATGAATGATGAAGCTATGAAGTTTGGAGGGCCCTGGAGGCCATATCCGTATGCTAGCCACTTCACGAGATCGTGCAGGTCACGCACTGCTCACCGCTGAGGCCCACTGGGCCACCCAATGCCATGCGGGTGTGGGACCGGAAAAACCAGAAAAACCACCGCCGACGCACCGAACACCCGAGCCCAACTTGGGTGCGTCCACCAGCCAACTCACCATGCATGCTCAACACCTGTCCGCCCATTTCTGTGCCATCCCATACCGCCACCAGCAAGTCCGTCACCGCAGCCGAGGGTCTTGGTAACCTGGGGGTGCATTCTCCGCACTTCGCTCACGGGGGTGTGTTGAAAATCGAGCTCCCGTGGATTGTTTTAATTCCGTGTTATTGCATCTTTTATTTTCTCATTAATGATATATTGCGATTAGGATAGTATAAATAGTTTTGTATCTAGAAACTGCATAGGGCGCGCGTTTGCCCACTCCCAATTGGCAATACATTGTTTTCCCCTTCGCATGCACTCCCGTTTTTTCCTACAGGAAGGTAGGTCATGCTCATGATGGAAGCAAGCTCTGGGGCATCATTGGGGCATTATTGGGTCAAGTTGGTCCAAGTTCAGAGTGGGAAAAGAAGGACAGCATTACTGTCATTGGATCTAGATTTTTTACATAGAAGCTGGATTTCTTTTTTCTAATTTCTGGTTGCTCTCCCATGCCCCCAGAATAAACTGGTCTTTAATTGTACACATATTTTCCATCTAATGTAAAAGTTTCAAAAGGATACAGCAAGAATGAAGTATTGCGAGAAGGTAGCCAGTTTCGTCAATCACTGATTTCAGCGTGAATTCTTCAATTGCCAGTCAGAATCATGTTTTTAGGCCCCCCAAAAAATCAGTTAGACTGTGATATAGTACTTAATGATGACTACATCATTATATCATGCATCCATTATAATATTGTAGCATGCCGAAGGACCTTTGGGTGCGATGTGACAAAAGTGCAGCAGCTTGAAGCTCTGTGCTGACATAATGATGCTCCCGGGCATCACGGGCCAGTGCATTCCGAGCACAGACAAGTCTGCCGTCAATGATGATTCCATGACAAAGGCCCCAAAATGCCTTTGTTGCTTCTTTTATCATCGTCCATCACACCAGAAGGCATCACACCAGAAGGCTAAAGTAAGCAATGGGATATCATTTTATAGCAGTTGAGAGGGCCTGTAAATATTTTTGGAGCCTAGAAGCATCCTTGCTGTATCCTTTTGAAACTTTTATCTTAGATGTAAAAGATGTGTACAATTAAAGACCGGTTTATTCAGGGGGCAAGGGAGAGCAACAAAATTTTAGAAAAAAGAAATCCAGCTTCTACTGTATGTGAAAATCCAGATCCGATGGGAGACATAACTAGTGGCGTGGCTCAGCTGGCATTTGCCATGGACTGCGGGGCCATCTCAATCCATATCTATCCAATATCCAATTACCAGCACGAAGGGAAGAGTCCACTCCCACATACAGTAGCTACGTGTATTCAGGCATCAGGAACATCCTGATTGACAGACTGATCATCCATCCGAACTCATTTATGACCACCTTGACCACAAGCAATCATTGCAGATAGAGACGATGTCCGGGCACGGCACGCATGACATTGAGGACATGCTGTGTTACATGCACAACACATGAGTTCTATTTACTGTAATGTAAGTTACTGTAGGCATTTTTATCAGGGGTATGGTTTGGTGCAGTAAAAATTTTCAATTCCAGCCATCACGTTAAAAACAATACTGAGGCACCATCCACACTAATCACTTTCTTCCACAAACTAAAGCATATGTAAAAAGCTAACGACTCAAGAGTCTGCGGGTGAAGCATGTTAGTAATTTGACGCCAGTGAACAAAGTGGAAGACTCACGCAGACGAAGAGCCACCACCAGGTCATTGACTAACCAGCTCAGGAATCTGTGTAGCGGTGTGCAAACCACTGCGAGCGCCTTGCTGAAAACCAAAGCCATAGGTGATGTAGCTCGAAATCTTGACCGCCCTTGGCCAAGCTGCTGCTGAAAAAAATTGGCCGTCTAAAGGCACGATTGGCGTACGTGGCTTGTGGATGTTGCTCCAGACGACGTCGAAGCTGAGTGTGATGTGTGGTGGCACTGGGCGCTGGAAGGGAACGTTGGTGAGGGGCTGGCCAGGAGCTGCAGAAGCATCGGGAGTGGAGGTGGCATTGGCTGCAAGCTGTGCATCGATTCTGCATTCCGAATGGTGGTGGTGGCTGCTGCTGCTGGGACTGGGCTGGCTGCTAGTTATCTTCTAAATAATGTAGATAACTGTATAGTTAAATGGTCATCCACATAGTCCACGTAGATGTCCATGTGGGCAGGGGTGGATGTGGGTGGTGGCACGTGAGTGGTTTCACGTGCTGACCTTCAGCCACTCATGTAGATGAGGAGACATGTAGATGAGGAGAGGATACGTACTATGGAGAGTACTGTACTGTAGTAAAGATCTATGTGGAAGGATCTGAAGTGGATACAACCCAGCCAATCATAAGATGGAGCCATCTGACTGGCTCTTCTCGGCTATTCATCCATGACCCAGCCTCAGCTTTTCGAGCTGAGAAAGCCATGGCAAAACAAAATGCCGCTAATACAATTGTGCACGGACACAACGGAGGGGGGAATCGCATGTACCTTACTTACTAATAACCCTGAAGTGTATATTGGAATGGATGAAAAGACTGGGATCCGTGCCAAATGGAAATGGGGCAGTGTCGTAGTTGTTGATAGAGTTGGGTTGGTGTTAGGAAACACATCGGCTCATCTGTAATCTGTACATTATTCACGTCTATTACACACGCCTTCACGGGCGAGTACATAAATGCAGACATAATATCAGGGGTCGACTGTGCATGCGCCGTGCATCCTGTGCAGGAAATGCTGAATTCCACTGTCATCCAGGAAACGTGAAACGTAATATATTTGGCAAACATGGAACACAGCTCAGGTAATCAGGAAACATGACGTGAAACGTAATGTATATGGCCAACTACACTACGGCCATTTCGAGGCGTTTACGTGACATATGCCAAAAATCCTTTGTGTATCCCATCAATGATGCCAAATATTTATCAACAGAACCAGTCGCACTCATTTGGCCTGTCGAAAGCGTCACTAATCGAGTATCTCGCTGACATAAAATGTCTGAGTCCACCTAAGGTCACACTTGGCACAGCCGTGGGACCCGCCTCTACAAAATGCTTTATGCGGAGGTATGGTTGACGGATGGCGGAAATGTTGCGGTGACACCACACTATATGTCTTACAAACATCACATATACATCAAGCAGTCATCAGCATTCTCACTGCAGATTTTTTTGGGAGCTTGTATGTACTTGCGGAACCTTGTGCCAGCCATAAACTTCTGCGTAAAAGTTCGCCAGTTGCAAGAGCGACCAGCTATGTCCGTTTTTTGCAACTTAATTTTTCTCTTACAAGGTTCAACACAAACACAAGTTTGAACAAGTCAGCTATGAAAAATTGGGCATACAGCACACTGAGCACAGTAAAGGAAAAAAAAGTTACCGCGAATGCCGCATCATGTGCAGACGGACTTGACTTGTTTTGGGAAATAATTTCCCAATTCTTGTGCTCACATTTTTGCAACCCGCCCACTACCTGCCCCGCGGCCATCCCCTGCACCCCGTCCTTGCCTCCACCTGCGTGGCTGCCTGTCCTTGCTGACGCATCTGACCACGCCTGCTCACAGCTGTTGTGGCCACCTGTGTGCGTGCATGTGTGCACATGAGTGTAGTGAGTAGTTTTTACTTTTTTACTTTATTCTTGTGCTCATGTTTGCAACCCGCCTGCATCCTGCCCTGTGCCTGTGCCTGTCTGCGCTCACGCCTGCCGACCCGCACCCATCTGCCTGT
>QLOT01005292.1:0-22712 GCA_003313875.1 Russula aff. compacta | reverse complement strand
GTAGGTGTGGGTGGAAGTGGAAGAGGCTTGGGACCAGAGTGTGGGAATGACTACCATAAAAGGAGAAGATATTACATAAGCCAATCAGTCCAAAGCAAAAAGTAAAAGTAAAAGTACAAGTCCACAACAATAGCACAGCTTAGAAAAAATGATGACTGAGTGATGACAAATGCTCACTGTCACACTAGACTGGGCATGGCAGGTCTGTCTTCTGATGATCTGAGCGTGTTGACCTTGTTGATGGGGTTCTAGAGGGTCTGGTGGTCTGCATTGGTTCTCTGGGTTGAGGTAATTGTTGAGCTCAATAGCCATGATTGAAGTTGGTTGGTTGGTTGGTTGTGCACTAAGGACTTGGCCGTTACTTAATGGTTGCCTCCACTTAGTGGTAAATACTGCTGGGTTTTAGAATGATGTTGATAGCTAGGTCTTTTAGCAAACAATCACGGGTGCGACTCACGTGTATTGTTTGTAGATAGAGGCTGCCCCTCCTCTTGACAGGGATCTATCTTCAGGATAGAAGTTGATGGTTATGAGCTTTAACAAACACTGCCCTTGTGTTATGGCGCGGGGTGAAGTGTAGATGGTCACCTAGTGACCTGATTAATACCATGTGTTGCTATCTGTCGCAACTTCTCTGTAACGTCCTATGACTGGGAGGACGAGGTCGATTGGAGGCTTCAAGTCCAATAGGATCTCCTTGCTTGGATGGGGGCACAGAATCGACACAGGCGATTCTGAGTGGAGTTGGTGTTTGAGTGACAATAAGTTCCTAATAAGGAACTGGGTTTTCTAGATATAGCAGTGAAGAGTTGCGTCGGCTCTAAGTCGCTTTAGAAGACTCTTTCAAAGGCTTTGAAAGAGCTCAAGTGAAAAGGGGAAGTTGGTGGTTTTAAGCTTTCTAAGATTCACTCAATTATTACAGTGAACAATGTCTTGTATTGTACAAGAGACCAAGCTTAAGGCTTTGGTCTCACTTTAAGGGGTCTTATATACTAGAGTACTACTGTGGCTGTACATATGCTGCTCTGTGATGTGTCGTCCTCACGGCAAGGTGCCATGCTGAAACGCTTGGTGCTAGGTATGTAGTAAGCCTCTATGAGTAAGTACTATGAAACTGGTCAGCAGAATTAGGTAACGAGTCAGCAGAATTATGAAACGCGTATTAGTAGTTGTAGATTAGTAAGCAGCCAAAGGGACACGAATCTGAGGCAGGGCAGTCCAAGCATAATAGAGATATTGTAATGTAATTGTGGGTGGAAGTGGAGGTGGCTTGGTGCCGGAGCGCGGGAAAGTAGGTTACCATAAAAGGAAGGAGATGATGTAAGCAAAACCAGTCTGGAGAAAATAATAGTACAAGTCCACAACATTACCCCCTGTTTAGAGTCTTCTTTTGTTGACTTTGTAGGGGCAGTTGCAGTGGAGGTGGCCGTATTTGTGGCACTTGTGGCAGTGTTTGTTGCTGCTTCGTTCGTTGGCGGGGTGGTAGCCTGCCCAGGCATGGATGTACTTGTCTTCATTGCTGTCAGGGTTGAAGGGGTCGATATGTTGGAGGTAGTCAGGGGTGGTGAACCCCTTGAGGACATCCTCAATATTGCTTTGGACCCTGGTGCTCCAGGGTACTGGCTGCGCTTTGACTCCTGCTCCAATCCTGTTATGAGCATCCGCAAACTGTAGGGCACCTATCCACTCCAGTTTCTTCATCTTGACGAAGCACAACTTCGTCCTCAACTTCTGCATCTCTTGCTCCAGGTGGTTGGCGTCCTGCTCCCACTTTCTGTATGCCATGACAGCTGCTGTTAGCGACTCATCCCCTTCATCTGTCAGGGTGTCATTGACACTTTCAGCAATCGGTTCCCTTCCTGAGAAGAGTCTGACATGGTGAGCGTCGTATGTGGACCAGGAATGTGTAGCAGGGATGGGTAGGAGGAGGTCTGTGAATACCTGTTGTCCCCTGCCCAGGGTGGTGCTGATGAGTGGGTACCACTGGTTGTTGAGGTGGTACTTGAAGTACCTGGTGTATTCAGCGGTACCGTTGATGTGGGGAATGATGAACAGCTCATTGGTGCGTGTGCACCACCCTGCTCCTGGGTGGTCGTCACTTTCTTCATTCCTCTCCTCATTCTCTTCTTGGTTGACTCTTCTCCTAAAAACTTCTTCTTCCTCTTCTTCCTCTTGCTGGAAGGCACATGGCCTTCAGATGGACAGTTCGCACAAAGCAGCGCATATACTGTCTGTTGAATTGTGAGTGGAGGTGGCTGTGACCGTGGCCATAGGGCGTTGCTGTTCTCCTGAAAAGTTAGCCAAGGCCTCCAATCAGTTATTAGTGGGGGAGAGGATGGGAGAAGCGGGAGGTGTGGGAGTGAGGGAGTGGACGGAGTAGTGGGGAGATGCTGGTGTGAACATGGGCAGCGGGGATCCTGCATCCTCATCGCTGCTGACCACAGTAGATTCATCATCAGCAAAATCAATGAGGGGCAAGAAGCGGTTGGCGGTGGATTGGATGGACCCGAATAAGAAGGTGGGGGCCCTGGTGGTGGTGGTGGGGGTGAAGGTGACTGGGACTGGGGTGCAGGTGGTGGCCATTGTGAGTTCTGGGGTGTTGGTGGAGGGTGAGGTGGTTGCAGCTTGGACAAGGTGGTCGCCTAATGTGACGAGATCGTTGAGTCATAGAAGGGTGGCACGAAACACACTTTGCTGGTAGTGAGGGTTGTTGGGTTGTTGATAGAATTGGGTTAGGGAAAAGGTTGGGTTAGGTGAAAGGATATCTTCGAGGAGCTGGTCTGGTGTGGGAGTGGTAGAGGCTATTGTTAACTCGCTGTGAGGGATCACTGCTTGTTGCTTTTCTTCAGGTAGAAACAGTGGGTCTTTATACATTTCTACCCCCTGTTTATGCCTGTTGTTTCCCATAGAATTCTTGAAGGAGCTCCAGAGCATGTAGGTCATCTTTGCTGACCCATGAGTTGTCCGAAGTGGGGTATCCTTTTCACCTGACCAGATATTGTGTAACCGGCCGTGGGTGAGCATTCAACTGCTCGTGCTCATGTAAGTTGGGGAACCGGCCCAGAGTCTGCAGCATCATTTGGTTGTGTGTGCGCCTGAGGCACTGTACTATACTTTTGGCTACCTTTCGTCCTTGTGATGCTCCTACATTTGGTTCTTATTGTTCTTCAAGAATCACATGCTCCCCAGGACACTTATTGTCCTGTTGACAACCCCTTTTAGACGTAGCCCTTGTTCCCTTCTTGTCCTTCCCATTGTTCCCAGTCCAGCCTCATTGTTCTGTCCATAAAAGAGTACTATACACTGCCTTGGATCCTAGGATCCCTCTTCAGTATAAATAGGGACTCGTAGCTACCTTGTACCAGCAAGTTGAGTCTCCTGTCAATACAGTGACTTTACTCTCTATCTGTTCTCTACTCTAAGGGGTGGCTACAGTGATGCAGCACTGCAAGCAGGAACCCAGACTACTCTATCTGTCTTCTAAGTCACAGAGAGACTTAGCTATAGTCTTTTGTTACTGTCAAACCCTTGGTGGTGACATTAGACTCAACTTCTTTACAAAATGGCTAGCAGTTCCAACAGAGAAGAAACTATCGTCCACTGGAGAGAAGCCACAACCGGACAACCAAATTCACAAGTACGAGAGATCGACATAACCCACAAGCATAACGACGCAGAACACCCCATCTGGGTACTACTAGATCAAGACCTAGAGGTCAAAGACAACTCCCCACAAGTCTGCCACTACAAGGGACAGTGGTATCAGGTTCATTGGAACAAAGAGCAGGAATGGTACGAACTAGGGAAACATTTCAAGAGGCTCAGCGACTACGACATCGAAGACCCACCAGACGAGGAGCCTTCATCAGGAGAAGAAGAAGACAAGGAGCTAGACAAGCAAATTAGGCTTGCACCGATCCAAGAGGGACTAAAGACTAGCCCTACCGCGTCAGAACATACCACTCCGGTGCATATGTATACACCGATCTGCACCTTCCACCCAGCTCCAGAAATTCCCCTTGGACCCCTGCCAGAAGGCAATCCGATCCCCAGCATCATCCAGACCATGTCTACGCAGACACAGACAGCAACCCATGCGGCTACAGCAGCCGCCACACAACCAGTACAGGCAAATATGATGGTAGCAGAAAGGCTACAGCAAAGTATGCGTCAGGCCCTAAGAAAGGGTCCCCCAGGAGGAGGACCAGGAGGCCCAGGAGGGCCTGGAGGAGGTCCAGGAGGTCCGGGACAGCCAGCAGCGGCACAAGCCCCAATACATGTCCCACCCGACGTCAAAGCTATGGGACAACTTCCCCAGGTCTTCACTGGAGATAGGACCAAGGCGGACGACTTTATCGAGGAAGTGAAAGCGTACTTCCGAGTCAATCGTGGAGTAGCAGGCTATGACTCCCCGTATAAGAAAGCGGCATTCACCCTCACGTTAATTAAGGGAGAGGAACCAGCACAATGGGTCAGAGATATGGGAAGCTGGCTGGACGGCCTTACGCTTCCAGCAGATAACATCCCAGCCCTTTGGGATCAATTCCTTACAGAATTCGCAGAACAATTCCAAGACACCCAAAGCATACAAAAAGCCAGAACTCAGCTAATGGATCTGAAGATGCAGGACAACTACTACGACGAATATATCACCAAATTCGAGAGCCTCCTTAGGAAAGCCAACTACACTGTAGGAAGTGAAGAAACCTACAACATGCTCCTACGGGGAATACCACGGGAACTACTTGAGAAGGCCCTGGTCCCACCATATCCAACAACCTACATGGAGTTGAAAGAACGAGTCAAACTCCTTACCCGAGCCAAGACCACCATCGAAGGCATCGTGAAATCCCTCAGCATGGGGAACGCATATCGAACCCTTAACCCCCAGCCCAAACGACCCTTCTTTAACTCAGGAGGATGGCAAAACAACCAATGGAGGCCCACGCTGTGCCCCCCATTCAATTCCTCCAATGCTCCCAGAACTATGAATAACATCCCCATTCCTATGGACCTCAGTAGGGGACACACACCCAACAACTGGAGAGGAAGGGGAAGAGGAGGAAACTGGCAGAACCAGAGCAGCCGAGGAAATGTGACCGGCTTCGGCAACACCAACGCATGCTTCAACTGCAGCATAGTAGGCCACTACGCTAGGAATTGCCCCAGCAAACCCAAACAAGCCTTCCAAAATGCGAGGTGGAATGGGAAAAACCCAGCAAACCAAGCCAACCTCATCGACTTCGACGAAGACCAGGAGATGAGAGACATCAAAGAAGACTTGGTGGCAACTGTATGTGCCCACCTCCAAAGGATGACTGTAGAAGACCAGCAGCGCCTGGCAAAGGAAATGGGAGCTTCAGAGGATTTTCCCACTGCCTGATTAGGTCGGCACTACTCAGGTGGATCAATAGCGACGATGTGTATATGTCAAATAGAAAATCAATGACAGTCCGCTTCTACACACGATCAATCGCAAAAAGAGCTGAAGTAATAGCACTAGTGCACTCAGGGGCCACAGAGAATTTTATGAATCTATCCTACGCACGGTGGCTCAAACTACCTATCAAGCGACTAGCCAAGCCAAGACCTCTGTACAACGTTGACGGCACACAAAATAAGAGTGGGTTGCTCCAGTACTACACTGACCTACAACTACAGACGGGTGGCCAGAAGACAAATCACAGGTTCTTCCTATCAGACCTAGGAGAACACAAGGCCATCCTAGGGTATCCCTGGTTCGCCACCACCCAGCCAAAAATTGACTGGAAAAGAGGATGGATCGACATGAGTCATCTCCCCATTGTCCTCTCGGCCCCAAATGTGGCTAGAGCACAATATACCCCAAGGACAAAGAATGTGCCATGACCAGTAAACAGACATCAGCCACAATACTTCTTGGGAAGGATGACCATTGGCACCATGGGCGAAACAAAAGAAACTAAAGTACCAGAAGAATACTGAAGACATTCGAAGGTATTCAGCGAAGAGGAATCCCAGAGACTTCCTCAATACACAGTTTGGGACCACGCCATTGAACTGCTGCCAGGAGCACCAGCTTCGCTGCCAGGGCGGCTACTGCCCCTCACACAATTAGAGAAGGAGGAGGTCCACAAGTTTGTCAAGGACCACCTGAAGAGGGGGACCATCCGCATCTCAAAGTCCCCCTATGTGGCCAACTTCTTCTTTGTGAAGAAGAAAGATGGTAAACTAAGACCAGTACAGGACTACAGACCCCTCAACAAATGGACAAAGAGGAACAGAAATGTCTCGCCTCTAATTCCACAAGTAATAGACCAACTAAGTGGATGTACCCTCTTCACTAAGTTCAATGTACGATGGGGGTACAACAACATCCAGATCAAAGAAGGAGACGAATGGAAGGCAGCATTCCTCACCCCGGAAGGCCTTTTTGAACCAACTGTCATGTTCTTTGGCCTAACTAACTCCCCAGCAATGTTCCAAATGATGATGAACACTATCTTCAGACCAGAAGTGGGGGAAGGATGGCTCTCCGTATACATGGATGATCTAGCAATACACACAGCCAAACTCCCCAACAAAATGGAAGAACAACACAGGCAAAGACATAGGCAGTACATTCACAGAATCCTTGACAAATTAACAGCACACGATCTCTACCTAAAACCGGAGAAATGTGAATTTGAGAGGGACGAAATCAAGTATCTAGGAGTCAACGTAGGAAAAGGAAGACTCCAAATGAATGCGCAAAAACTACAAGGAGTCGCGGACTGGCCACAACCGAGGAAACCCAAGGACGTACAAAGCTTCCTAGGCTTCACAGGGTACTACCGATACTTCATACCCAACTACTCAAAAATCACCAGACCGCTCCTCGACCTCACAAAGAAAACCACACCCTGGCACTGGGACGAGCCGCAGCACAAGGCATTCGAAACCTTGAAAACCCTCATGTGTAGAAGCCCAGTCCTCAAGCAACCAAACTTTGACAAGCAATTCATACTACAAGTGGACGCCTCAGCATATGGCCTGGGGGCCGTACTCTCGCAGGAGGGAGAAAACATCACACCAACACTAGCCAAACGTCACAAACCTGTTCTCCACCCCATTGCCTACTACTCAGCTACTTTCACACCCACCGAGCGAAATTATGACATCTATGAGAGGGAACTGTTAGCTATCATGAAATCACTGGCTCACTGGCAACAGTACCTGGGGTGGACCAGAACACCATTCATTATCTGCACAGATCATGCCAATCTTCAATATTGGAAGTCCCCAAAGAACCTGAATAGAAGGACAGCGCGATGGCATGCAGACCTACAAGAGTACAACTTCACTTTGGAATACATCCCCGGGAAAACAAACATGGTGGCGGACGCACTCTCCAGGCCACCAGGGGCGGACCTCGGAGAAGAAGACAATAAGGCAGTCACCATCTTCCCCCCAGAATGAATCAGCGCGACCAAGTTGACCCACATGACTGCGCAGGGACAGACCATAGTCCCCAACATGAAGGAACTGAAAAGGGCCATCGTGTCCCATGCACATGATCATCCTACAGCGGGACACCCTGGCAGAGACGAAACCCTAAGGAAGGTACAGTCAACGCACTGGTGGCCAGGAATGAAAACCTGGATAGCAGAATATGTCAAGGGATGTGCAACATGCCAACAGGCGAAAATCCTCACCCACAAAAAGAAGATCCCACTATTCCGCATCCCGACACCCAAGGAGACAAGACCCTTCCAAAGCGTGGCGATGGACCTCATCACCGGGTTACCGCTACGAAATGGCCTTGATGCCATACTCACCATCGTAGACCAGGGATGCTCGCACGCGGCGATCTTTCTACCATGCAACACCTCCATCACAGGGCCGGGCGTAGCCTGGCTATACCTAAAACATCTCTACCCATGGTTTGGTCTTCCCACCAAGATAATTAGCGACAGAGACCCCCGTTTCACATCCCACTTTGGGAAAGCCCTCACCAAATGATTGGGCATCCAACAAAACCTGTCCACAGCGTTCCATCCTCAAACTGATGGACTCTCCGAGCGAAAGAACCAATGGGTGGAACAATACCTAAGGCTGGTGACAGCAGGACAGCCCAAAGATTGGACAGAGTGGCTCCCAGTCGCAACAGCTGTACATAACAACCGAAGGAACAGCACCACAGGGCTATCGCCCAATCAAATCCTCTGGGGACACGAACTGCCACTACACCCCATGGACAATACCCCCACAAGTAATGAAATGGTTGAAACAAGGGTACAAATGATGAAAGAGGCACGGGAAAGAGCCATTGAAGCCATCAATCAGAAAGCACGGAATGTTCCACCAGCCCAGTTCAAACCCGGAGATCAGGTGTGGCTTGAAGCAACCCACTTGAAACTCCCACATCAAGGGTCCAAACTAAACCCCAAACAATATGGCCCTTTCAAAGTTCTAAAAGAAGTGTCCCCGGTCGCATACCTTGTGGACATCCCGGCCTCATGGCAGATCCACAACGTATTCCACGCCGGTCTCCTTACCCCTTACAGGGAGACAAAAGAATATGGACCAAACTACTCTAGGCCGGCACCCAACCTCATGGAAGGGGAAGAACAATATGAGGTAGAGCAGATCAGAAACCATCGCTTCCATGGAAGGAAGCAAGCGCTGCAATACTTGATAAAGTGGCGGGGCTACCCCGAAAGTGACAATACCTGGGAACCAGCTGACCAGGTATTCGCCCCGGATCTCCTTCGGGAGTATCACAAGCGCCAGCCCTTGGCAAACATAAAAGGGAAGCAGAAACCCCCGGCAAAAGCAGCAGCTACTACAGCTTCTATCCCACATCCTCTCTCCACCATAGCTCTCACAGAAGGAGAACTACGATGTCTAGCCCATCCAGCATGTCCTCTCCACTCCCAGTCCCAGCACCGCGTGTCCCTGGAGGCCTTGAGCCGATGGAACTCGAACATCCAGGAGAGGCGGCTCCTGTATCAGAGACCTCTGGGGTGGCCCCGGAGCCTTTCACCATCCCCGCCTTTGCCCTCGGCCCCAGCCATATCCCCATTCCAGGCCCACTCCACAACCTGGACACCAACAACCATTGGGAGGGGCCCCTCTCCCCCGCCACCGTATCAGCCGTCATCGACAGCCACGCACACCTCACCGCCCCCCAGCTACAGAAGCTCACCAAGGGCCTCGCCGTCACCATACAGCAGTGGACGCACGATGCCCACCTCCAGCTCAGTGCTCTCAGACGAGAGCTCAACGATACTAACAGGGAGCGGCTCCTCCTCAAGGAGCACGTCAAGGTCCTGGAGGAGCCCATGGAGTGTCCAGAGGGCTACGTGGAGAACAATGGACATCTCCCGGATCTCACCATCCCCACAGAGCAGGGCGAGCAGTTCGCCCATTTCATTAAGCAGCTGGACGACGGACGAGTGGCAGGGCTCCCAGCCAGGGCCACAAGCACAGCCGACGCGCGCATCATCGACCTCTACGCGCGGCAGGACTCCCGCGATTACCCCCTCGAGCCGATCCCCCACTGGTTCCGAGCCAGGCTCTGGGGGGATCACATTGACTACTGGCCTCTGGAGGAGGCCCTCGTTGAGCTCGACGACTGGAGCATCCATGCGGAGGTCCTCCGCTACCGCCGATACAACCAGGAGGGGGACAGGCTCAGCCGGGAGATCAAGTGGTTGGAGGCAAATCACTGGGCCGTTGTTCAGGCCAAGAACACCTCTGAGGAGCGTCTCATCGCTGTGCGAGTTGCAGACAAGGTCAAACACATCGGGGTGGACGACTTCAAGCCCCAACTAGCACGACAATCAGCATTGAAGAATGGACGAGGACGTCCTTTCTAGCGGAGGGGTGATGTAACCGGCCGTGGGTGAGCATTCAACTGCTCGCGCTCATGTAAGTTGGGGAACCAGCCCAGAGTCTGCAGCATCGTTTGGTTGTGTGTGCGCCTGAGGCACTGTACTATACTTTCGGCTACCTTTCATCCTTGTGATGCTCCTACATTTGGTTCTTATTGTTCTTCAAGAATCACATGCTCCCCAGGACACTTATTGTCCTGTTGACAAGCCCTTTTAGACGTAGCCCTTGTTCCCTTCTTGTCCTTCCCATTGTTCCCAGTCCAGCCTCATTGTTCTGTCCATAAAAGAGTACTATACACTGCCTCGGATCCTAGGATCCCTCTTCAGTATAAATAGGGACTCGTAGCTACCTTGTACCAGCAAGTTGAGTCTCCTGTCAATACAGTGACTTTACTCTCTATCTGTTCTCTACTCTAAGGGGTGGCTACAGTGTTGCAGCACTGCAAGCGGGAACCCAGACTACTCTATCTGTCTTCTAAGTCACAGAGAGACTTATCTATAGTCTTTTGTTACTGTCAAACCCTTGGCGGTGACATATTGACGCTGATGCTTGCGCCCATGTAGCCTTTCTTGGATAATTTCTTCAACCTCATATTCTTCTTTGCCTTCTATTGTTTCAGGTGCTGGGCATTTGAAGGGTATGCTGTACTCTTTGGTTTCTGTATATGGTGATAGTAGGTTCACATGAAACACATTGTGGATGTGCATGTGGTTTGGAAGGTCTAGGCAATATCCCACTGTTGATACCTTCTGACTGATGGTGAAAGGGCCTAGGCATCTTGGCACCATCTTTCTTGATGGGGCCTTGGTATTGACGTCACACGCATCAAGCCACACTTGTTGGCCTACTTCAAATGTTCTAATTGGTTTCATGATTTGGGTCTTCCTTTGCAGTGATTGGTGGGCTATTGTTCTTGCTTTGTCTAGTTCTTCTAGATGGGCGGCAGTGGCAGGAACGGTTTCATCCCCTTCTGTCCAAATTGCTGATGGATTGAGTCCCATGATTATTTGGTGTGGTGTAAACCCAGATGTTTCATGTTTCCATGAGTTATGAGTGAATTCTGCCAATGGGAAGTAGGTTGACCAATCGTCTTGGCGTTCATTGGTGAATTGTCTTAAGTACTGCTCAATCCATTGGTTCATGCATTCACTTTGTCCATCTGTCTGTGGGTGGAAGGCAGTACTCAAGTTCTGTTTCGTTCCAAGGGCTTTACACAAGGTACATGTGAAATTGCCAGTGAATTGAGGGTCTCTATCTGATATTATTCGTTTAGGGGTGCCAAACCATGGGAAGAGGTGGCGGAGGTATAGCGCAGCTATGCCTTCTCCATCGATGGTTTTCTTGCAAGGCAGGAATTTGGTGGCCTTGGAGCATCCTTGGTCAACTATGGTAAGGATTGTGTCATATCCTTTTGACTTTGGTAGGTCTGTGATGAGGTCCATTGATATATATTTGAAGGGTCCTTCTTCCACAGGTGTATCAAAGTGGTGTAAAGGTGCACGTTTGATCTTTATTGGTTTACTTTCTTGACATTTTGCACATCCTTTGACGTAGTTCTCAACAAATGGCTTCAGTCTTGGACCATGGTATCGTCTTTTGATGAGGTTCAAGGTGTTTGAAATGCCAGGGTGTCCTCCAATTGGTGAGTCGTAGATGTTTTGGAGGACTTCTCGTCACTTATTGCCGTCATCTGGCAGATAAATCGTTCGAGAAAATAGGGTGTCGGGTAAAACAGTGACTTGGTCATTGTTTCTTACCCCCTCTTCTAGGTCTTCTCTCCTAGATAGGAGGTCTGCAATTGTGTTTTGCATTCCTGGGATGTGGTGGAGTACAAAGTCGTAGTCAGCAAGGTAGGCTACCCATCTGGCTTGTCTGGGGGTAATTTTCCTTGCTGATCTGAAATATTTCAGATTATTGTGGTCGGAGCGTATCTGAGTAGGGTGTTTGGCTCCCAAGAGGTAGTGCAGGAAGGCCTTGGTTGTGGTTACTATAGCTAGTAGTTCCCTGTCATAGATATCGTAGTTTTGTTCTGGTGGAGTGAGTGACTTAGAAAAGTATGCCACTGGGTGTCTTCCATCAGAGAAGTCTTGCGCGAGGGTGGCTCTGAGTGTGAAGGCAGATGCATCTGTGTCTAGGATGAAGGGTCTGGTTTGATCTGCCATCCTGAGGATAGGGTAGGAGGTGAATACAAATTTGAGCGTTTTGAAGGCGTTGTCTTGTATGGGCATCCATTCCCATTGCTTGTTCTTCTTAGTTAAATCATGTAATGGCCTTGCTATCGATGAATATTGTGGAATAAAGTCTTTGTAAAAATTCCCAAAGCCTAAGAAGGCCCTAATTTGTTTGACTGTCTTTGGAGTTGGCCAATGGGTAATTGCTTCTACTTTGACTGGGTCCATCTTGATGCATCCTTGGCCTACAATCATTCCTAGGTATTCCACTTCGTTTTTGTGGAATTCGCATTTCTCAGGTTTGAGATATAGGTCATGCTTTAGGAGGATTGTTAGAACATGATTAACTTCTTCTTTGTGTTCTTCCCATGTTCCACTGGTAGCGATTAGGATGTCATCCATATAAATGAATACAGTTCCTTTGGCCAGTAGTTGTGGAAGATATTGTCCATCATGGCTTGGAATGTGGCTGGGGCATTGCACATTCCAAAGTACATCACTTTAGGTTCATAGAGTCCTCTATTTGTTTTGAAGGTGGCCTTGTGGCGGTCTTCAGGGCGGATGAGGACATTGTTGTATCCCCATTTAATATCAAACTTGGTGAAGTGAGTTTTGCCAGATAGTCGGGGTATTAGGTCCCTTATGAGAGGGAGAGGGTAATTGTTGGGTATGGTATGTTCGTTCAGTTGTTGATAGTCTTGAACAGGCCATAGTTTTCCATCTTTCTTTTTGATGAAAAAGAAAGGGGAAGCGTAAGGTGATTTTGATGGGGTAATATATCCTTTCTGTTGGTGTTCTTTGAGGAATTCCTCCATTGCTTCTTGCTCTCTGGGGGATAAGGGATATACTTTGCAGTCAAAAGAGGCTGGTGCCTCCAGTCTGAGGTCAGTGGTGTGGTCCCAAGGTTGGGGTTCAGGTAGTCTTGTTGAGGCTTCTTTGCTGAACACCTTCTTGAATAGATGGTATTCTTTGGGTACCAATTGGTGCCATGGCTTCTCTTCTTTCTTGTTGGCCTCCTTTATTGCCAACTGGGTAGACGTTGTAGTCTTCTTGAGGTGTAGGTTGGGTTGTCTCTTGATGTCTTCTAAGGTAGCTACTACCTTTCCTTTGATCGTTCTG
The DNA here is from genome assembly GCA_003313875.1 of Russula aff. compacta. Taxonomy (NCBI): domain Eukaryota; kingdom Fungi; phylum Basidiomycota; class Agaricomycetes; order Russulales; family Russulaceae; genus Russula; species Russula aff. compacta. The sequence goes on along the minus strand of QLOT01005292.1, from coordinate 9,567 downwards.
GCTGTCCAGTTGATCTCCAGTTGGGTGAGCTTTAGGAAGGGGTATCCAAGTATTATGCTATCTTTTCCTATGTCTGCAACATAGAAAGTTATGTCTTTTCGGATGCCTCTATGGCTGATAGTGAGGTGGGCGATATGAAGAATATGTCCTAATTTATTGATGGTACTGTCCACATTTCTTGCGACCTTTGGTTTCTTTAATCTTCTCAAGGGGATTCGGTATTTGATGAGTGCCCTTGAGTTGATAAAATTCTCCGTAGCTCCGCTATCTAGTAGAGCTGGTATTTGGGAGATGGCATCTGGGGTACGCAGTTCTATTTCGGTTTGTATGGCCTTGATTTTTGCCTTGGCTCAGCGGGTGGCCTGTCCTTTCGAGCCTACTAAAAACCCATTCCTTGGGTCTTCATTGCTTTGCACATTTGTATGCACTCATTGTTGTTCAGGTGAATCATCCTATTGACCATTCCAGCGAAATGGTCAAGGGCTTGATCTTCATCTATCTCTTCTTCTTCTTCCTGAGGTTCCTCTTTTTTATCTTCTTGGGGTTCCTCTTCATCGTCTTCTTCGGCTTGTGCATATTTGATGTAAGAAGGCTTCTTGGGCAGTCCTGGGTTGGCTTTCTTCTTAGGACAATTTCTGGCAAAGTGTCCTTGCTGATTGCAAAAGTAGCACTTCCCAGTCGCTCTGTGTTCTTCTTCTTTTTTATTGGTAGTGACCTTGTCAACTTGCATGGGTGTGCCATTGGTAGGTCAAGGTCTAAATTGTGGTTTGTATGCGGTGGTAGGAGGTCGTGTTTGGAATTTAGTGAACTTCTGATCTCCAAAGATCAGGTTCTCTCGTTCCATTGACTTGCTTTCATCTTGCACTGCTGCGACAAAATTGTTGAAGGTTGTCGCAGAGGAGTGGAATCATATGATTCTTCGTCCTAGTCCTGGGGATAGACCTTTAAGGAACATCTGGATTGTGCCTGGTGCGTTCTGTTCATATTCCAATTTATTAGCTAGGGTTTTGAACTTGGCAATATATCCATCAAGGTCTCGTTCTCTCATCTTTAGGTTTTGCAGCTCTGTGGTTGCTTTGGTAACCTTGTGGAGGTCGGTGTAGGCATCTGTAAATGCCGTTTCGAATTGTGCCCAGAGGACTTCGTCGTCTACTGGAGTTCCCTGGTTCTGCACTTGATCTTGTAGTTTGTCAATATATTCATAGACCCAATCATCGACTAGGGGTCCTCTGATATATGACAGGGCGAGTGCAACTCACCTATATGGCTGCACCATTGATTCATTTGTCTCATTGAGTATCTTGTACAGTTTAAATTCTCTCAGGAATTTGTCACTGTTGCGGCGGTCTTCTATGAAGACCTCTGGGTGAGGTGCCGTTCCATTTTCCATTGACTGGCACGGCTGCTGCAGCAGGTGCTACTTGTGCTGCTGCTGCAGGTGGAGAAGGAGGTCCTCCAGCTGGTGGCTGCAGTGTGGGCTGCTGAGGAGGAGGAGGTGGTTGTTGTTGTTGAGGCTGTATATTGGCCATGAATAGTGGTACGATTTGTTGTGGTGGTGCTAGTAGTTGTGCCAGTGGCTCTGGTGGTATTACTTGGATTTGGGGTGGTTGGAATACTATGTTGAGGAGTTCTTCTACTTGTAGATTAAGTTGGTCAACTCCTTGTAGTAATTCTTCGACTGGTGGTTCTGGAGCTACTTTGAGCTGTTGGTGCGCTTCAGGTACTTGCGTGTGATAGGTAGGTGGGTCTGCTTCTTTGGGTGTGTGAGGTCTGTCTGGAGATCCTTCACTTGCTGTTTGTTCTTCGGCTTGTTCTCCTTCACTTGAGGAGTCGGCTGGTTGTGATTCTCTTGGAGAATAAAGGTCGGTTGACCATGGGTTTGGTTGTTCTACTGGTTCTTGGACTTCTTGTTCAAGAACTTGCGTATGAGACACAGGGGTAAGTGTGATACAAAAGGGTTCGTAGTCTGGGTGGTATGGATCGTCTTCATCAATTGGTGCCGCTGTTCCTTGAGCAAAATGGTCGATTCTGTTGTTGTCGAAAACCCAATATTCTCCTGTGTTGTAATCTCTTGTGAGGGTGTACCAATATCCATCAATGAATTCAACTGGGTAGTTGAAGACTTGTGTGGTATGTGGATGGGGTACTTCAAGGTTGTAGCCTCAATTTGGTCTTTGGATAACCCAATTGATGGATCGTCCTGTGATTTGAACTGGGAGGTTGGGTTCTGTTCTTCTGAGGATTCTTCTGGACTCTGTGCCAGTGAATGCCTGTGGGAAGATGGTGGGTTCTCTTCTGAAGTCCTCCATTTTGTTGGATAAGCTTGGTCTAATGTCATGCTAGACTGAGCGTGGCGGGTCTGTCTTCTGATGATCTGAGCACGTTGACCTTGTTGATGGGGTTCTAGAGGGTCTGGTGGTCTGCATTGGTTCTCTGGGTTGAGGTAATCATCGAGCTCAATAGCTATGATTGAAGTTGGTTGGTTGGTTGGTTGTGCACTAAGGACTTGGCCATTACTTAATGGTTGCCTCCACTTAGTGGTAAATACTGCTGGGTTCTAGAACGATGTTGATAGCTAGGTCTTTTAGCAAACAATCACGGGCACAACTCGCATGTATTGTTTGTAGATAGAGGCTGCCCCTCCTCTTGACAGGGATCTATCTTCAGGATAGAAGTTGACAGTTATGAGCTTTGACAAACACTGCCCTTGTGTTATGGCACAGGGTGAAGTGTGGACGGTCACCTAGTGACCTGATTAATACCACATGTTGCTATCTGTTGCAACTTCTCTGTAACGTCCCACAACTGGGAGGATGAGGTCAATTGGAGGCTTCAAGTCCAATAGGACCTCCTTGCTCGGATGGGGGTGCAGAATCGACACAGGCGATTCTGAGTGGAGTTGGTGTCTGAGTGACAATAAGTTCCTAATAAGGAACTGGGTTTTCTGGATATAGCAGTGAAGAGTCGCATCGGCTCTAAGTCGCTTTAGAAGACTCTTTCAAAGGCTTTGAAAGAGCTCAAGTGAAAAGAGGAAGTTGGTGGTTTTAAGCTTTCTAAGATTCACTCAATTATTACAGTGAACAATGTCTTGTATTGTACAAGAGACCAAGCTTAAGGCTTTGGTCTCACTCTAAGAGGTCTTATATACTATGTTGGAACAACTCAGTCGGGTTAAGGAACGACTATATTCAATGTAGCTAACCTGTTGGAACAACTAGGGTAGGAAGTAAGTAAATAGATGTAGGTTAAGGAGTGATGCGTACTGACCTCAGTTGGGTTAAGGAACGACTGAGGCTGAAGGATGCTGGTACTGTAACTATATACTGTACAGTAGAATTCACGGTAAATGGTCTATTGACATTATGAATGTACGGACAGGTTTAAACGTCCAGGGATGCACTAAGTCGATTGCGCGCACGGTGTGGCTGAACCACTCGCGAGTCACGTGCCTTGTGCCACGTCTCCAACACGCCCCCTCAGTCCACTGCGCAGATGCCCATTCTTCCTGTGAACTTCTCGTGCTTCTCGCGAACAAGGCCTTTGGTGAGTACATCAGCTGTTTGTTCATTTGTTGGGGTGTAGCTGAGGCTAATCTCAAGGTTCTTGACTTTGTGACGCAGGAAGTGATGTCGGACTTCAATGTGCTTAGTCCTGTCGTGGAATTCGGGATTCCGGGCGATTGCAATCGCGGATTGGTTGTCCATGTGGAGCATAGTCAGGGAATGGGGATCCAGGCCCAGATCAGTGAGTAGGTGCCTTAGCCATACAGCTTCTTTTGCTGCGTGCGCGGCTGCGACATATTCAGCCTCTGTGCTGGATAAAGCTACTGAACTTTGCTTTTTAGAACTCCAGCTTATGGCGCCCCCTCCAAGCATGAAGACATAACTGGATGTTGACCTTTGGTCATTGACATCGCCTGCCCAGTCTGCATCGACGTAGGCGTGCAGCGTTGTCCCTTCTGGTTGTCCTCTTTGGAAGACCAGTTGCCGGTCACTCGTGGCTCGGAGGTACCGGAAAACGCGGTCAAGTGCACGCTGGTGATCCTCACCAGGTGTTGCGGTGTGCCTTCTGAGGATGGCTATGGCGTAGGCAATATCGGGACGTGTGCCCAGCATTGGGTACATGAGTGCCCTGACTGCACGTTGATATGACTTGACGTCAATCTCTGGAGCGGTGAGTTTTGTTAAATGCTCATTTGCGAGGGCTGGTGTGCTGATTTCGCTAACCATGGACTTCTTGAATCGTTCGAGGAGTTCATTTATGTATTTTTCTTGGGATAGGGCAATCCGGCCAGCTTCGCGATCGCGTGTGACGTGGATTCCAAGTATCCACGCTATTTCACCCAAGTCGGACATTTGGTAAAATGTCTTTAACTTCTCCTTGTCCTTATTGATACTTTCCAGACTTTTGGAGATCAGGGTGATATCGTCAACATATAGGACGATGTAGGATCGGTCGTTATCGAGATTATGGACAAAGACAGCGTGATCGGATTTGGTGCGTGTATATCCCATCTCCCTTAGCTTGCTGCTGATTTCTTCATACCAGACATAGCCACCTTGTTTTGTGCCATAGACGGCTTTCACTAGGTGCAAGACCATGCCTTTGGGGACATCAAAACCAGGAGGAGCTTCCATGAAGATCTCCTCTTCAAGCTTTCCATTCAAGTACGCGGACTTGACATCCATTTGATGCACTTCAAGATTATGTTCGGCGGCGAGGGCAAGCAGCGTGCGGAGGGAAGAGAGCTTCGCAACAGGTGCGAAGGTTTCGTTGTAGTCAATGCCCTCAATTTGACTGAAGCCTTGTGCTATGACGCGGGCTTTGTACTTTTGTATGGAGCCATCGGGGCCCCGTTTTATTCGGAAGACCCACTTGCTGCCGACGACCTTTCGGCCTTTGGGGCGAGGTACCACCTCGTACATGCCCATGCGCTCAAAAGCGCGTTTCTCATCTTCGCAGGCGAGTTCCCACTCGGAGGCATCAGGGCATGCCATGGCTTCATGGTACGTGCGTGGGTCAGGCATAGTGTCAATGCTGACTGCCTTCGCCTGTTCTGTAGGACGTTTCCGAGGACCATATGAGCTCACGCTGTAGCGTGGGTCGTCGTCGCGTGTTGGTGCACGTGGGGTCCGTTTGGGACGTGAGGCGGCAAGAGAGGTGGGCTCGGAGGTTGGTGCAGATGCTGGAGGAGGTGAGTGCGTCTCGGTGTTTTGAGGTTTGCACTCTGACTCTTCCTTCTCAGCTTGTGGGTTTTTGTGTTGAGGACTTAGTGATGGTGCCTCATCTGTGTTTGAGTCGTCGTTGTCATCAATGATAGAGTGTATTGGTGCCCCCCCTTCATCGAAGATGACATCGTGGGACTCAAGAAAACGGCGCTTTGGCCGGTGCACAAGGTGGTATGCCTTTTGGTTCTTGGAGAACCCAATGAAGGTGCATACCAATGACTTGGCCCCAAGCTTGGTGCGCTGCTTGTCGGGGATATGGACATACGCGCGGGATCCGAAGATGCGCAGGTGGGCAATGTCGGGTTTGTTGCCACTCCAGGCTTCCTCAGGCATTACATCGGCAACCACGCGGGTCGGCGAGGCATTGTGCAAGATGGTGGCATATGTGAGGGCGTCGAACCAGTATGACTCAGGAAGTGAGGCATCAGTGAGCATTGAGCGGACTTTGTCGAGGAGCGTCCGGTTCATGTGTTCTGCGACGCCGTTATGCTGAGGTGTGTCTGGTGTTGTCATCTCATGTTTGATCCCTTTTTCTCCCAGGTACTTTGCGATGGCACTGGAGGTGTATTCACCCCCTCCATCGGTGCGCAGTACCTTCACGCGGCGGCCTGTTTCAAGCTCTGCGCGTGCGACATAAGCCTTCAAGTGGCTTGCAGCTTCGGACTTCTCACGGAGACCGGTGATCATCACCTTCCATGATTTGTCGTCAATCCATGTGGCAAAGTACAGGAATCCCTGATGGGATTGGGTTGACAATGGGCCACACAGGTCGGAGAAGACGCGTCCAAGTACAGAGTCTGCGCGCGTGCTGGTATGTTTTAGGATTTCTTCACATGTCTGCTTGCCTTTGATGCATGGCTCACAGTGACTTGGAAGAGGGGTGGAATTGGAGATTGACATGCCTCTCACTAGGCCTTTGCGTGCCATTTGGAGGACAGCGCTGGTGTGGAGGTGGCCGAGCCTTCAGTGCCAGGTATGTAGATCAGCGCTAGCGTTCTGGCTTTTTGCAACTGATGCATACTCTTTGGCAGGGTCAAGGTCGTCTCCTTCAGCTGGGAAGTGTTGCGCGATCGCAGCATGGGCGTGCCCTTCTGTGTTGGTGCATACTTCCATGACGTAGATGTTGTTTTGGAGGTAACCATCACATATTAGCTTGCCAGATTTTTTGTTGTAGATCTGGCACCCGGTATCGGCGAAGTGGACATCGGAGCCCAGGCGTGTGAGTTGCGACATGGAAAGCAGATTTCCGTGGAGGTCGGGGACGTACAAGACGTCTTGGAGGATGGTATCACACCATTTTCCCTTGGCTTTCATTTGGACGGTGACACGTCCGACGCCTGTGCCGAGGATTGTGCTGTTGTCCCCAAGCAGGACTTTGGTGGGTCTGGAGAGTGGTGCAAATTGGAGGAACCACTTCCAGTTTGAGCACATGGTGCGTGATGCCCCAGAGTCAACAATCCACTTATTTTTTAGGCTGTGGTTGCCTGCATGTGATGCGTAATGGACTTCGTCATCCAGAAGAGTGGGGACGATCCGTGCTTGGAGCACATGGACTGTGTCGTCACTGTCAGACTCGTTAGCTGCCGCAACTTTGGCAGTGTTGGTCGACTGTCCCCGCGTGCTTGATGATGTAGAGGAGCTCTTTTTCTCCTCTGTGTCGCACTTCTTCTTCCGGCATTCGCTCTCCTCGTGGCCGCGTTTTTTGCAGTAAGCACACTTCTTCTTCTTTGGCTCATCTGACTGACTTTTGCCTTGAACCTTTTTAGAGGCTTTCGCATAGAATGCGGTGGCGTTGTCCCCGGAATTGTGGATGTGTTGTCGCTCATCAAGGAGGATCCATGACTTGATTCCGTTGGGGGTCAGGTTCGTTGTGTCGGTGGATGTCAAGATGGTCTTCAAGGTGGACAAGGAAGTGGGGAGTGAGGATATGATTGCAAAGGCAATCAGTTTGTCCTCGAGCATGAGCCCAAGTGTGGTGACTGAGCGTGCGGCGCAGACAAGGGCGTTGACTTGCGGTTCGAGGGCCTCGGTGATGGAGAAGGTAGTGCGGAAGACTTCATTGATAAGGTGAATGATTCTTTGTTCTCCTTTTCCTTTGTAGTGAAGAATTAACTTGTCCCAGCATTCTTTTGCCATGGTCACGCCTTCAACCGTGCTTAGTGGCTCATCGTCCAGCGTGAGCATGATCTGCGCTTGGGCTTCCTCATCGCAATTCTCCCATTTTTTGCGCTCATCGGGTGACGCTAGTGCGCTTGGTTTGGGGTGTGTACCATCCACATATTTCCATAGCTTTGTGACTTTTAACGCAGCCTTTGTGCGTTGTTTCCAGGTGGGGAAGTTAGTGCCTTCATCATCAAGGTGTTTGATGGCTATTAGGCGGCCTCGTGCATGTGAGGCATCAGCGTCAATTGCAGACGTGCTTGCGCTCATGGTTCTAACTTGTGTGCTGGTTAACTAAAGGCTGTTGGTGTGGGTTTCTTTAGAGACAGGCAGGTCTCATAATCTGTTGGAACAACTCAGTCGGGTTAAGGAACGACTATATTCAATGTAGCTAACCTGTTGGAACAACTAGGGTAAGAAGTAAGTAAATAGATGTAGGTTAAGGAGTGACGTGTACTGACCTCAGTCGGGTTAAGGAATGACTGAGGCTGAAGGATGCTGGTACTGTAACTATATACTGTATGGTAGAATTCACGGTAAATGGTCTATTGACATTATGAATGTACGGACGGGTTTAAACGTCCAGGGATGCACTAAGTCAATTGCGCGCGCAGTGTGGCTGAACCGCTCGCGAGTCACGTGCCTTGTGCCACGTCTCCAACATACTAGAGTACTACTGTGGCTGTACATATGCTGCTCTGTGACGTGTCATCCTCATGGCAAGGTGCCATGCTGAAACGCTTGGTGCTAGGTATGTAGTAAGCCTCTATGAGTAAGTACTATGAAACTGGTCAGCAGAATTAGGTAACGAGTCAGCAGAATTATGAAATGTGTATTAGTAGTTGTAGATTAGTAAGCAGCCAAAGGGACACGAATCTGAGGCAGGGCAGTCCAAGCATAATAGAGATATTGTAATGTAATTGTGGGTGGAAGTGGAGGTGGCTTGGTGCCAGAGCGCAGGAAAGTAGGTTACCATAAAAGGAAGGAGATGATGTAAGCAAAACCAGTCTGGAGAAAATAATAGTACAAGTCCACAACACTCACTGTAGCCAAGCTGACACTTCATTCAAGGACATATGGATTGCAAGTTCCTTGCATTTCTTCAGACTTTGGTAGCATCTCATCCTAGGGAGGGTTATGGTAATTTGAAGATGTCAATGCAGTGTCCCCACCCTCAAACTTCATTGTCCCTTATTTCCCCATGCTGTGAACCACCTTTTCCTTGCGCTACACAGCAGCCATAGCAGCAGGTACCCATCTAGTACACACATCCATAGCATGCAAAACACAAAGTGGTGTATATTGTTTTGGCAGTACTATGTGGGGTTCTGCACCCCAAAGCACATGTTTATGAAATCCAAAAAAAAAAACTTCATTGTCCTAGCAGGGATTGAAATTTGGACTCCAGCCTGTTTGTATTTTTTTTAGAACAGCCTATCATTTTGAATGTAGCTGTCACTTCTCAAAAAACAGACCTCCAATTTTTGGAAACCCGGAAGTTGCCGGCTTCAAACAACGGTCTAAAAAACCAACCAGAAAACTGGCAAAAAATCGCAACATGAATCACCCTAATGTAGGATTCTGGATGATTTCCCACTCAGAATTCAGGATTTTTCCCAACTGAATTGGATTTTACTGTGAAATGCCCCAGTGTGTAACTGTATGGGGCCTTATTAAAGTTTTTTGGGTTTTCCTGAGGAAGCAGGATGTGACCTGCCATATCTGTCCAATCATTAGGTGTATTCTGGGGCTTGGCCCAGGCGTGCGCTAACCTACCAGTCATGGCGGTAAACTACCACGACTTGATTGTCCTTTTTGGAGATTCAATCACGCAAATGAGCTGGGACCCAGAGCTTGGGGGTATTGGTGCTCGCCTTGCAGGTACATCGATTTCGATGCCCTCGGTCGTTAAACTAAAAGATCCTGCAACGCCGCAGATCTGTATGCGCGCAGGCTTGACGTTCTAAATCGCGGTTTCTCAGGGTACAACACAGATTGGGCACTGCCAGTCTGGAAGCAGGTGTGTCAATATGACGTTGGTTATTGAGGTCATCGTTCAGAGCAAAACTTGACTAGATCATCGCAAAAACTGAAGATGTGCAGCCTCACACCCCACGCGTGCGACTCCTTACAATCTGGTTCGGGGGGAATGACGCATGTTTACCGGGGTTCAGGCAAC
>QLOT01005281.1:1272-12429 GCA_003313875.1 Russula aff. compacta | reverse complement strand
ACATCGCCATCAGGGCGCAGGTAAAACTCATCACCAAGCTCAAGAACCAAAGGGTATTGATCCAAACCGCAGCTGCAGGCGGAGTGAAGGGTGCGGTGGGATCGGACAAGGTCGATGGAATGGAGACCTGGGATCCATTCGATTGAGAAATTTGCTGATAGATATGCGCGAGGTAATAAGCTGACGTGTCCTGCGAGTTCGGCAGAAGTTCTGGGATAGACACCGCAAGCAACTGCGCAACAACAGCGGAGAACAAACCGATCTACAATTTCTATGTCATATGCAAAAAACATAGGATGCAGCGCGAAGACTCACAAAAATAAGCATTCCATCTGCGTCTCCTCTCCAACTTTCCACCAAATTCCTGTCCTCTTCCTCGGCCTTGTCAAGATACATAGAGAATAAAGGCCCAGAACTATCAAAGTAGTCGGACTCTCCCCATGGAACTTGATCCTGCTGGGGCTGAAGTGGATTTGGAGGGTAACCTATGGAGGGTGTTCGCGGTATGAGGACGAGGAGGTAGTCGTGGATAATTGTTCCATACCTGTACCCTGCTCCCTCCAAGTTGCAAATTCGGGGTCATTGTTTACTGGTTGAGACATTGGATAGGATCGGGTCGGGTGTTTAGAGGGACACGGTCGCAGAGGAATCACTCTGGGACTTGGAAAACACTAGGGCATCTTACGATTTCAAATTCAATTATGAGCGGCCAGCCAATCACGTTTCAGTATTTTTATAAAATGCAAATATAGTTCGGCGTGTCTCCGTTACAGCGTACAGTATTACTGTACCTCACTCGCCAAATCTTTCGCTCATCCAATTCGGGATTTGGTTCAGGAGCCACACAGCACTGCATTTTGTGTCTCAATTTAACATCAGCATACAGATTTCTGTGTCCCGTACTGAGCAAGACGCACCCCTCAGCACCCACATAGCACCTCCTGATGTCTCAGGCCGATCCCGAAGCTATCATCTTGGAGGCTGTACCTACAAATGGGGAGGAAATCGACGCAGGTTATGGTATCCTCACCTTTCTTTCCCTTTGTTGTATTCCAGTCATCTCACTGTGTTTCTGGGCAGGTGGCAGCGGCTACCCTCCTCAGTCAGGGCAAGATCAGGCATCTCAAGGTGCATCCAGTGCTGTTGACGGCTCAGAGCCTCTCTTCTCAATGTATGTGGATATGACTGCGGAACATGATAACAAGATGGCCAAGAGCTGGAAGGGAGACGCCGACGGCATCCTAGTTTTTGTGAGTACAGATACCACACTCTACTCTTCATGTGTCAACTTTCAATGTCCTAGACTGGTCTATTCTCTGCTGCCGTTGCAACCTTGGCTTCAGTATCTGTCCAGGACCTCAGGCCGAACTCCCAGGACACTTCTGCCTTTTACACCGCCCACATATATCAGCTCCTTGCTAATGCCAATGGTTCTCGTGTACTCATCCCCTCTACTCTCCCAGATCCATTAGCACCATTCTCTCCACCAACGTATGCAATCTGGGTCAACTCACTCTGGTTCCTCAGTTTGGCCATAAGTCTTACGTGTGCCCTTCTGGCCACGTTGCTGCAGCAGTGGGCGCGTCGTTACGTCAGGATTACCCAACCACGATATAGTCCAAACAAGCGAGCACGAATTCGGGCGTTCTTTTCGGAGGGCGTCGACAAGTTACACCTTCCCTGGGCGGTCGAAGCGTTACCCACTCTCCTCCATCTCTCTCTTTTCCTATTTTTTGCTGGCCTTCTCATCTTCCTATTTAATGTCCACCAAACAGTATTTAGTACTGTAGCTTGGTGGATTGGACTTTGCGTCGCCATATATGTATGCATCACATTCATGCCACTCTTTCGGCATGACAGCCCCTACTACGCACCACTGGCTTCATCATCCTGGTACCTCGTTTCGGGCGCACTATTTTTGCTTTTCAGAACGCTTTTCCACTCCCCTTTTCTCCGTTATTCATCCCGCCTGCGCTTCGGTGACTTGATGGACCAGTTCCGCCAATGGTTTCTCCATGGTCTCGAGAAGATTACCCAAAAAACTGCCCGGAGTCCATCATCGTATATTGATGGCCGGATCTTGACATGGACATTTGATTCCTTGGACGAAGACCTTGAACTGGAACGGTTTTTTTCGAGCATCCCCGGCTTCTGTAGTTCGACTGTGGTCGCGGATCCTCTGGGCACTTTCATCAGACCAAACGAGACCAAGCTATTGTGGGCACTGATTGGATTGATGGACCGCACATCAGCATCTTCTCTCGTCCCAAATACAATCAAGCAAAGGCGGAGCGCCATCTGTGTGAAGGCAATGGATGCAGCATCTCTCCCACTAAACAGACCGTTCTTCCGTCGTATCTTCTCTGAAGAGTGGGATGGGTTGCTGAGCTCTGTTGAGCTTGGCCAATTTCTAAGGAGGGTTGATCACAGCGATCCGGGCGCTGTTCACTATTCACGGTGTGCAATTTCTATTATCATTTCGAGAGATCGAAAACGCGATAACCGTTGGTTTGAACTCACCGCCGGCCAACTGAGAGTCTCGGGACCTGTCCTTCGGAACTACCTGGCACACGGCGATAGTGTGTTACTTGCTAATTGCATTTACATTTCACGATGCATCATTGAGGTCTTTTCCAAGGAAGGTTGGAGACATGCAGCTAGCTCGAGGTCGAAGACCTTCGAATGGGTTACCAAATTCGACATACAGGATACCCTCCCTGTGCTGCAGCACGACTTCTGTCGTCATTGGAATGACATCGTCCACAAGGCTAACAATCCTGAGACTGATAACATGGCACAACTTTACATCCTTCACCTCAGACATCTTCGTAACGCTTATATCAGCCTACATCAGGATACCGAAGCCGCTCCGACAGCATTCTCAGCGGATACTGACATTGATGATTACATCCTGGACAGACCATCATCATATCCCTTATGCAGTATCCAAAGCCATCGCCATACCTCCCCAACGAATTCGACAACTGGCATCCCGGAAGTCACCGCGACTGCAACAAGGGACGCTGCTGCTGTGCCTCCTGCCGTCTTTGCTACTCCTCATAATGCGATTGTGACCGCTGACCCTTCTTCCACTGGACCCGATCCTCTTCCACCGTCATCATTGGACGCCCTGAACGCCGCTGGGACATGGTCTGCCTCCGTTCCGATGGGGTCGCTGCCTGCCGTCCCAATTATTGCGCCCTATCCAATTCCCCCCGAAAGTTACCCTACGGCTAGTTCAGTTGACTCGGCAGCTGTCCATGGTGTGGTCGCGGGTACAGTAGAAAGCAGTTCCAACACATCTGCCATCCTGTCCGCACCCAACATCGTCCCCCCTGCCACCGGATCTGGCGCTCCGCCTTTCCCAACTTCAACTCCCATCAGCGCACCTCCGACCAATCTGAAATCAGATTTCCCTACTCCCATGGCTCTTTCTACTACTTCGACCACCGTTTTCCCACTCATTACTACGCAGACGAATTCTATTTCGGAGGACCCCCGACTCGTACCGGATGTTGCAACGCCAGACGCCCACCAGGACGCGCATGACCTTACTACTCCTGCTAAGCGTCATCCACACCCAGACAGGGCCTCACTATCATTCCTTGATGAAGCGACGGACCCCCTGCCTTCATTCCGTGATGCTGGACCATTGCCTCGAGAGGCTGGTGGACTGGGAACTGTGGCGGACTTGTCACAACGTCCAGCGTAGTACAGTATACGCGTCTTAGCTGTTCGACTGCCAGCGCGCAGTGGTATCAATTAAGTACAGCAATTGTAGATTACCATGTTCATTCGTCTTCTTGTGGTCTGTGTGTTAAGGGTTTGGCCTACTCAGGGATGGGCTTCCGAGCCTGCAGTATGGCCGTGGCCCGCCCAAGCTGATCAGCAGCTGCTCCCATGCATCAGCAGACTACGTAACTAATATTACTGCCGTTTCAGACTGTCCAACACCCATTCAACTGAAGATAGGGAACCGGGCATTTAGACTCTTAAGATTCGGTGCTTGGTTGAATGGGGAGTTCGAAGCGAAGGAGACACAGTTCATATTGGAGACATATTGGTTAACATGGTTACGGATGCTCACCCCGACGTTAAGAGGGGTAGGATATGTCAGAAGTCAATCGAGTATCACAATGGGAAAAGTGGTTAAGGGGGTCATCGTACGGACTCGTACATGCGGGGCTCCTGGACTACGCACTCGACCACTGGGTGCAGACAATGGTACTGTATCTCGACCTTGGAGCGTTTCAAACGGTCCTCGAAGGATTATGAATCGCAACAGAAAAAAACCCGACATAAATATCCAGTCAAAGGAGCCAGAGGGGATTCGAAGAAATCGCAAGTATGGTGTACATGAGAATCACATCGGAATTTATAGGATCGCTTGGTGGGCTCGCGTGGACAAGTTCCTATGGGGTCCGAGAGGAGTTGGCGTACTCCTCCGGTGCATCAGAACTAGTGGATGCATCAGCCCAAAGGGCCGGCGAAGTTGATCCAGGGAGTGGTACCGATGCCCCTACATTCGATGTCTGGGCAACGAAAGGGAGAGATGTGTGAAAGAATTGGGCATCCTGTGGTACATTAGGTTCAGCATTCATTGGGCCATAAGTGGGAGTCATTTGTGTCTGTGGAGTAGGGAAAATCACCGCATCGCCCGGAGGAGGGTAAGTGGCTGAATGAAAGTTCGGGTCTAGATGGGATGAGCCCTGATGAGTCGGAGTTGGGAAGGGTGGGGACAGGGGCGGTGTTGTTGGATGAGGTTGATGAGTTGTTGGGAAAGTTAAATGCGGGCCTGATACTTGTGCAGGATGCGCGGTGAGGTCCACCACAGTCGAGTTGGGAGTAGCGGGAGCAGAGATGGGGGTCTCCGGGGGTGGATCGTCGAGTTGCAAGTGCGGGACGAGTTGGGAGGGGGAAGGACGATGTCCGGCAATCGTGCACGTGGGATATGACGTTGCGTCGTTCAGAACTGAGTCCCTGTCGTTGGTAGAGGCAGAAAATTCCGTGGGGGAAGCATTCGTGTCTTTATGCAAGGTGATGTACAACTTGCGAATATTCTTGAGTGCTGCATTGCAGACGAGCACTACGTGGGGGTGTTCATTAGTTTGCGCCGTGTCGACAAGTTGGTTCCATAAAGTACAGAACTCGTGCTGGAGCTCTGGCAATGTATCGTGGATATAATGTCTGCACACCACTTCTAGCGTCTTGGATGACGTGGCGAGAATGTCATTTCGGTGGCGCCCCGCCGATCCAGAGTAAGTTTGAACCGTTCGCCGAACGATGAACATGACGTTAGCGAGTAGTACACTGTCTCCATGCGCGAGATAATTCTGGAGAACAGATTTTGACGTATTCAGTTGGCTGGTTACGAGCTCGAACCAACGTTCATCGCGTTCTCGCACGGTCCAGATGGTGCAAGCAGCGACACATTGCGCGTAGAAAATTGTGAGTGGGTGAGGCATCTTCCTCCAGCCGTTCACTAATAGCGCAAAGTCAACGCATCCTAAGAATCTATTCCAATCCCCGAGGACGCGATCTAACATCCACCAAGGTCCGAGAAGGAATGTCGCCTCGATCACCTTGGCACAAATAAGAAGCCGGCGTTGTTTCACAGACTCGAGGACCAGGTTAGACGATACAGTACGGTCCATCAACCCAATCAATGCATTTGATAGCAATATCCGTTTCGGTTCGATGAAGCTTAGCAACGCGTTTGGAACGGCTTCCGAGCTACAAAGGCCAGGGATGCCTTCAAAGAACTGCTCAAGTTCCTTATCTTCATCCAAACTCTCGAATGTCCACGACAACGCACGATAGTCAATTTCTGGGTCCTTTCTTAAGGCGAATTGCTCTGCAGTCTCGCGCATATTGCGCAAAAAGAAGGCGTTAAAGGGGACCGTCCTCGCATCACGATTGCGAAACACCGGGATTCTGGAAGGATCAAGGCAGGTGAACCATAGGAGAAATTGGAAAAAGACGGATCGAATGCCAGTGACATAGAAGGAGGCCAACACAGAAAGTGGTGTGGAAAAAAGGCTGTCCTTGTGAACTATCGGTAAGAACGTGAGGACGGCGTATGTGATGACGCATAGCCCGACCAATAAGATCACAGACTTGAAGATGGTGAGATTGACACTATACAAGAACACTGAAACGCCAGCAAAGAAGAGGAAGAGAGACATGTGGAGTAGGATTGGTAACGCGTCAACCATCCGTGGAATGGACGAGTTTTTTATTCCTTCTGCGTAGAACGTGCGAATACGTGCTCGCTTATGGGGTCTGTACCGTGGATAGGCGACCTTTAGAAAGTGACGTGCCCACTGCTGTAGTAACATTGCCAACAGGGCGCAGGTAAGACTCATCACCAGGCTCAAGAACCAAAGGGTGTTGATCCAAATCGCAGATGTAAACGGTGTAAATGAGTCAGACAAAGTCGATGGGAAAGAGACCTGGGACCCATTCGGTTGAGAAAGTTGCTGATAGATAAGTGCAAGATAATCAGCTGACGTGTCCTGTGAGCTCGGCTGAAGATCTGGGATGGACACCGAAAGGAATTGCGCAACAACACCAGCGAACAAACCGATCTACGATTTTTATGTGATATGCAAAAACATAGGAGGTAGCGCGAAGACTCACGAAGACAAGCATTCCATCTGCATCTCCTTTCCAACCTTCCACCATCCTCTTGTCCTCTTCTTCAGCTTTATCAAGATACATAGAGAATAGAGGTATAGAGCCATCAAGATAGGCAGAATCTAGAGGGTCAACTGGTGTTCACGGTATGAGAACGAGGGGGCGGTCGTAGTTAATAATTGTGCCATACCTACAGCCTCCTCTGCAAATGCAGGGTCATTGTTCACTACTGACATCGGATTGGATCGGATCGGATCGGGTGTTTGAAGGAAGAACAGCTGCAGAGGAATCTAGGGACTTGGAAACCCTCCAACAAGTGTTTTGGCGCTGGACACTCCGTTGCACGTGGTTGCATCGTAGCGCAAGACGACTCGGACGCCGTACACTGTTGTTCGGACTCGCTACGCTACCCGCCAACTGGGCGCATTGGGTCAGCGGGGCTATCTTGCTCACGATCTCGAGATCTCACATTGACCACTAATTACATTCATACAAATCGTAGCTACTCTGCTCAAGCTATACTGTGTACTACCGAGTCCCGACCAGCTGTCTCACAACGGAAGACCCTCGAAAATCAAAAATGCTTCCCGATTCCTGAACATACAACATACACTCTCTAGCTCTAGATTTTTGAACTTATACGGTGGAATGGGATTGTTTGCTCGTATATATAATTGTCACATACGATTACTATCAGTCTTGATCGACTTGGTCGTCGTACCCGCATCAAGGTGGCTTTGCTGAACACCAGAGGTGGTGGTGAAATTCCATTTGCGCATAAGCACGCGCGGCGCAGTCCATCCCCTCGACTTTGCGCGAACGCGTGCCCTCACATCACCCCTCTTGGCTTGCACTAGGTGGCCCTCTGTAACAGGGGAAATTTAGCGCACATACGGTCTCCTCTGTCGTCCCCCGTTTTAGTTACTGGATTCAGTCATACCATTTTTGCAGCAGATAGAACGAGACGGCAACAAGGCACCACTGACACCTCTGTCTTCCTAGCTGCTGCGGAGGCGTCTTCGTCAGTAACTTAGCTACATACTACCGTTGATTGAAGGGATTTAGAGAATCGAATTAAAACAGTATATCACTGCATCCGCTTCTACCTTCTCGTATTTCGATGCGTCCGCCCACCCGTCCCTCAGTAAGACTACCTTAGTCTCACGCGCGCATCTCCGCGATACGCTCTGTCCTAACTTCTGTGGCGTGATTGAAACACCTAGCCTCGAGCTTGGCGCTCGGCTTTATGGAGATTGTAAATAGCCATTTAGTCCCAGCGCCTGAGCCTGGATCCAGGCCGGTGTTCATTCGTCGTTAGGTGCAGCAATAATGTGAGGGCCACACCGACACAGAAGTAGAATGTAGGAAGAATTCTAGGCACCAGCGGTGCTGCTTGCCGCAAAGTGCTGTATTCTGTCCCGGCATATCAGGTGGTCTTGCGAGTAACCCTTGCTCCCTACTGCACGCACAATACTGCGAAGTTAAAACCATTACATATCATATCGTCCCACGGAATATGTCTAAAGGGGTATACGCCACATACAGTCTATCGAGAAAGTTGTCCAGCTAGAGAAGTGAAGAGGGCAACGACACGGGGAGACGCACATCGGTCAGTTTTCAAACTTCTTCATAAGCTTTTCGACCTGAGCACAGTTGGTATCTCCACGTATGCAGAGTCGCGTCCCACTCCCGGCGTCCTGGGCGTCAGGCACGACGCACTTGACGTCCTCCACGTTTGGACACGGGCAGTCTACGGGCTTAGTCACGCACACGAGCGTGTCTGGGCAGAGGTATTCCGAGCAGGAAACTGTCAAAGATAGAGGTGATCAAATGGAAGATGACAGACACGGGTGACGGCTGTACATACGGCTGTCTGCATGCGTTGCCCAATGCTCGCTGCCAGATGGCTTTTGCTGTTGTTGTGGGTGTCCAAACATTCCGTTGAAAAACTGGAATTGCGCATTTGCAAGCGTTAAAAGAGATAATGTGAGAATTAAGAGGGAAAGCCTCGGCAGCGATGACATGACTATGGGATGCTGCTGGTAATGTCGAGCCAGCTTCAAAGGACACGTAGGACAATATCACGTGATTAATTATCTGCTCACGTACTGTATCTTCAAGGCACAGCTCTCTGTCACTGAGGCCCCTTACAGCAACGCTTGTACTTGTACTTGTACTCGGCCTCGGGATTCCCCGGGGCCACTTCTGTGACAGGTCTGTGACAGGGCATCTAATGTTACGATGCACATATGATAATTTGGGGTTTTTGCTGACAGTCACAATTGTGCACATGATGTGTGATGCGTGATGCATCATCATCAGTGGCGGGCATGGGCTCGGGGATTCTCGCCTACTTGCCTGAGTCGGAGTCTCTTTTTCCTTGTCTCCTCCTATCAATCATCATGCAGACGCGCTCTGGAGATGAGCTCCCTTCAAAGGTCCCTGCAAAGCGCGAGAACGCCGTTTGGACCATCGAGGAAGAGGCCTCAATGATCCACTTTATTTCTGGAAGCTGTTTATCAGCCGATGGAAAGTCGTTGCAGTCTCCAACCTTTACAGAGGTGGCTTAGCACCTCGTCGACACATTTCCGAATAGCAGGGGGCCGTCAAGACCGCTAAGATATGCCAGGATAAGATGAAAAAGGTATGTATATCATTTCTATGTATTTTATCCTGTATCCTGACTCATATGTCCAGTTGAAGGATGTGTATAACGAAGTTAAGGAGTTGAAATCCATCTCTGGTTTGGTTTACGATGATGAGAATGGTGTGGTTGTTACGGATGATGTGCAACAAGTATGGCATTCCCTGCTTGAGGTAAGTAAGCAAGTGTATAGTCAGTTAATCGTGTCTAACATCCAGCCATTATTAGAAGCGTCCCAAGTTCAAAAGGTTCGAGGGAAAGGGTTGGCCACACTACGTGGCCATAGAACCTTATATGCCATCGAAGGCCAAAGGTACACTGGTCCATCGTGGCTCGGAGCCACATCCAGCTCGCCCCGCCGGGCAATCATCATCATCTTCAACCCTATTCACGCCGCCACGACCACCATCAGCCCTATCCACATCACCATCATCTTCACCTCAAGTCCAGCTCTCGTCTCCCGCTGTCCAATCTCCAAAGCGGAAATCCTCTTCTCTTGGCGTTTCCGGCCCATCCTCTATACTATCTACAGCGAGCAAAAAGAGAAAAGCCATGGCTATCAATGACATTACAGCGGTTATAGGCAAGTACAAAGCTGCGCGGGCTTCGCATGGTGGCGCAGCAGCCAAGAAATTCATGGATGATCACGAACAAGATCCATGGTTGGATGACAGTGACTTCTCTCGTGTGATTCACTACTTTCAATCTAATGAGAAAGGAAGTGAGTTTTACATTATCTTCTGTACTAAGAGCATGGAGGCGGGGCGTTCTTGGATTAGGGAGAATGTCTTGAATAAGTAGCTCTCGTGTACCCATGTAGGTATGTACACGTTGCATGTAACTGTGGCGCCTAATCGATTCTGTCTTACATAAGCATACTAAATATGATCATATGTGTGCGTGTTCTGTGCAGAAGCCCTTACATGCGCATGTGTGTTTCACGTTTCACGTTGTTCGTTCCATTGTTCCATCTGCTCTGCCTTACATAATCATCCTACATACATAGGGTGCATACAGTACTACTGGACAAAATTGAGATATTGGTTCCACATGGCATTCGCGATCCTATCTCGCCTCTCATTTGCCTGGCACGTCTCCTGTGCAGTCACCTGACCTCCCAGTTCCCCGGCAGGCTCAAGTGGACCCATTTGGAGGTCAATCTCGGGGACATCCTCATCTTTGTCGATGTCCTCAGGTTCATACTCCTGGATGAAGTTGTGAAGCGCTGCAAGCGCAGATGGAATGAAGGCCTGGATGGCCATGCTGTACTCTGGTGGGTTGTGAAGTATTGCAAAGCGTCGCTTGAGGATCCCGAAGATCCGTTCAACGACATTGCGAGCGGATGAGTGACGAAGGTTGAACAACTCCTTGAAGTCACGAGGACTTGAGAATTACATCAGAGACAGAATAAATAGAACAAGTAACTACGCACCGATCTCTGCCACGCTTCCATTCAGACAAATGGTAGCGCACACCCTGATAAGGGACAAGGAGCGCATCTGAGGAGGCAAAGCTGGCATCAGCAAGATAATACCTCCTGGCTGGTATATAAAAATCGTGTTGGCGGGCGTCATTGAACATTGTGGAGTCATGTGCAGAACTGTCACCGCCAAGGATTTGGCCGCAACAATAGACCAAGTCGATAGTTGCCTGGTAGTTCTTCAAGTTGTTGAGCTAAGTCTCACAGCGACTTAGATGACTGATAGAGTAGGAGTTACCGCTTGCTGCACTACAACGCAGTAGCCACTCCTCTGAGGGGAAAGGAAAGGGAGAGGGGGAACGATATGAATTGAGACAGGAGACTCAACTTGCCGTCTTAGGGACGTCAAGGAGCCCTACTTATACTACAAGACAGGTACTAATAATAACTATGCCAG